>VMDO01010380.1:0-71953 GCA_007922755.1 Pedetes capensis
TGTACAAAATAATGAATTTCATTGTGACATGTTCCACTGTTATTTTCAGTTTTCCACATTTATCTTCAGCCAAACTTAATTTAGATGTTTAAATTATTTTACATGATTTGAAATCTTGCCCCTAAGAATTTACACTGTAGTGGTCACAGCTATTAACACATATTTTATTATATTATCATATACTGATGAATTCTATTCAAGTATTTGTTGTTGTTGTTAGGTGCCGTCGAGTCAGTATCTGACTCATAGCGACCCTCATAGGGTTTTCAATGGCTGTTTCGGGATTCAAGTATTTATACTTGCTTAATTCTGTAAGGTTTCACTGCTCTTCTCCACTACAGTATTTCCATCCTTCACTGTCTTTTGTTCATCACTGTCATAAAGTTTCATCTCAGTCAACAGTGCATCTGTTAATGTCTAGTAGCATTTCTTTATTATGATTCTTAGACATTCTTTAGTCTTTTAAATTTTTCTTGAAATTTTTTAAACCTTTCAATGAACATTAAAAAATTATTATAAACACTTCTGTCCATTCTACTAATGGCTAAGAAAAACAAATATCTCTTCTAACAGTTACTATATAACTTTTAGTACAAACACAAGTTAACAGATTTAAATAAGCCCACAGCTGCTTTTCATCTTCCTTAGTGTTGTTGTTGTTGTTGTTGTTGTTGTTGGGTGCCATTGGGTAGGTATCCAATTCATACATAGCAGCCCTGTGTACAACAGGCAAGACAGTATTGTTAGTGATTCTCTGTTATTCATTGGCTTTTCAATGGCTGATTGGTTTCTTAGAAGTGAGTTGCCAGGTCCTTCTCCCTAGCCTAGAGCACCTGGTGTTTCCAGGTAGTCTTCTATCCAAGTACTAATCAGGTCCGACCTTGCTTAGCTTCCAATATCTGACAGGATCAGAACGCCACAGTGGTATGGCTACAGGCTCTTGCTGAATGTAGTCACTGAATGCAAGTCATGCTCAGCTGATTTATGGAGGGAATTCATCTCCATTTGATATGTAGGGATTTGACACATAACTCATTTATAAGTTGTAGACTAGAAGAAATAGAAGTTATTAGAAAAGTCCATATTTTTCTTTAACACTACAAGAAAGCTTCCTCCCTACAGAAGAGAGAATGACTCATCACAGACCATCTGCTAGACACCTATCTCTTTCTTAATCATTCCTTAATGGACAAAATCAGTTTTTACCTTCAAAGTCAGTTATCAAAGGCAAAATGAAGAACAATTTGACTCACTTACTAGGTATACCTCATTTATCAGCTCACACCAATTTCTTATTCACACAAGCTGTTGCAATCAGTACACTATGTCCAAAGGGAGTTAGGTTAGCTTTAATCAATATTTTGTATATTAATAGCTCATTTGATTAGCATGGATGATTTCATCTTCCTTCTAAGGTTAGAAAGTTCATGAAGCTAAGGGTCAGGTAAATTTAGTTATATTGTATCCCTTTTGCCTAACCCCATGCTTGAAAAACAATTAGCTGTCAACGAATTTTAGCTGAAGTGTAGTCCAACATTTTTAGTTGATACCTGGGGTACAAAATGCAAATACTAATAAATTATAGAAAATTCATTCAACAGCTTACTAACTCATTACAGCTAAAGCAATAAAATACCAATTAGATTAAAACAACTACCTTGACTGTTCCAGAACTCAACCTGTATTTAGTGTCGTAAATTTAAAAGTCAAAATGTCCAAATCAAACTATTCCTATCTTGTAACATTTACACTCAGGAAAATTTTCTTTCAGTTAACAACACCAGGTCAAACAATTGGAGATCACCTTAGATTCCTTCTTCTTTCTCATCTTTCATAATTATTTCAATATACTTAATATTTATAAAATCTACTGGTACCATGGTACATACCTGTATGTAATCCCAGCTACTCAGGAGGCTGAGGCAGGAGGATCACAAGTTTGAGGCTAGAGGTAGCCTGTGCAATTTAGCAAGACCAGGTCTCAAAATAAGACATATAGACAAGGCTTTGGGGGACAGTTGAGTGGTAGAGAATTTGCCTAGCATGCATAAGGGCCTATGGTTAATCTCCCAGTACTGTAAATAAATTAACAAGTAAAATCAAGGTCTGCCATTCTTTCCATTCTCACTAATTCACTACAAAATTGAACTTTTATTACTTTCCAATAGAAAGCAGATAAAAAGCCTTCTAGTTGGTATCCTTGATTCCAGCCTGTCCCTTCCCATCACTTCAATTGCTCCTAGAAAGATATTTCTAAAAATGCAAACATGATCAAGTCATTTCCTTTCTAAAATACCATCAATTTCAGAAAAAGTCAAAACACTCAGTGTTCAGAATCTAGTGTCTCTTTTAGCTCTATTTTCCACTAGGCCTTCATATGCCTATAGTTAGGGCATACATTTAATCTCTCAATTTCCTGTTTCTACCCTAAGAAAAGTCCACAGCCATACCACTGTGGCATCCGAATCTGTCAGATCTCAGAAGCTAAAAGCAGGATCAGGCCTGGTTAGTACTTGATTGGATGAAAGTCCACTTGGGAACACCAGGTGCTATAGGCTTGGGAGAAAGACCTGACAACCCATTCCCAAAATACAATCTGCCATTGAAAACCCTATTAATAGTACAGATGCACTAACAATAGTGTTTTCTCTGTGGTACATAGGGTCGCTATGAGTTGGACACCAACTCAATGACACCGAACAACAACAACAACCCTAAGAAATGTCCTTTGCTACTGCTTAGACAACTCCTACTCATCATTTAATTCCCAGTCCAAGTCTTATATATTCTGGGAAGGGTCTACAACCCTGTCATCTAAACAAACCTAGGTTAATTTTCAGTACTTTCAACTCACCATTTTTCTTAACAAAGTATTTTATAACATTTGTTTTCCATCAGACTACATTCCACAAGGGAAGAACTGTGCTTTTAATTTCTGTACATATAACTATCTGGCACAGCTTGTGATCAAGGAGGTGCATTATAATTATCTATGAAGTTAATGAGTCTGATTTTTCATAGTGATTCTGATAGTAAGAAGGAAATAAAAGACAGACTAAACATAAATAGTTCCAGGAACTAAGTTTTGCAGAATGCTGGAAAAACTAAAGCCAATAAATAGGTCCTTTAATACAAAGCTTATCAAATGCTTCACATTTCATACTTCTCCCAAAGGGAATAAAACATATCCAGATATACTCCCAACAGAAGTCCTCCTTGTGGGAAGCATCTAAGAAACACCAGTTTTTACTTCAAATAATAAAACAAGCAAGTTAGACATGTTGTTGTTGCTGTTGTTGTTAGGTGACATCCAGTCAAGTCAGACTCATAATGACCCTCATAGGGTTTTCAATGGCAGATTGTTTCGGGATTGCCTTGGGAGTGGATTGCCATGTCCTTCTCCCATTTTGCGGTACTGGGAATGGAACTTGGGACCTCAGAGACTACAGAGCAGCGCTCCACCAACTGAGCTAAATCCCAGTCAAGTTAGACATAAACTCCAAATAATATTTTCCTCCAAATAAAGGTACAGAACACTTAGCTCCGAAAACACTGAATATTTTGCGGTCATATTTGTTTCTTCTTTTTCAGTTAGAGCTAAAATACATAAGCCATTTTCTTTCTCCTATCGTCTCAGTAACCAATATCAAAAATATTGTGTTAAAATATATTATGGACCTATTTATATGAGTATTATCATGAGTTATGCAACATTCTGTAGCTTGTCTTGTTTCCCTACAATTAAATTCTGAAAATTGCCATGTTACCTATAGCTCTACTCCAATTTTAACTGCTATAGAGAATTTATTTATTTGAGCATACCACATTTTATTTATCAATTGTCATGTTTACAGACTTTTTAAATTTTTTAGTACTGCACAGTAGCAATAAACAAGTTCTTTACATACTTCTTTTATTAACAAAAAATTCTCCAGAGGCTGTATCTACAAACTGAATTGTTTTTATCAATACTATATTCAAAGGAGGGAAGGCAGATGAAAGGGAGAGAAACAGGGGGAAGGGGAAAAGGAGAGCAAACAAGAGGGCAGAGGGGAAAGAGATGAGAGGGAAGGGAGGCTCCCATAATGTAAGCACTCATTAAGTATTTACTGAATGAATGAAAACAGAACAGTACATCACTGGATTTATCTTCAAATTACCAAACTGTCTAAAAGGAGTCACTCAGATTTGACCTTCTACTAGTTGTTGTTTCACAGTTTTACTCTTGGCATTGACAGACTTTAACATTATTTACTACGATGGGTATGAAATAGTATTTTCTTCCATTTTATCCATAATTTTATTACATTTTTAAGTATTTTATTGCTTTTACTTCTACTTAGAATAGCTATTGTTACCAAATACTTGTTCTAATTGGTTATTATTGCAATACAGAAGACTACTGATTTTCTTCATGTAAATTTTCTGTCCAGGAACTTAGCTGAACAGATGGACTAGTTTTAATATACAGTTTCTCTTAGAATATCAGCACACACAATGATATCCTCTGTAAAAATGAATACACTTGCATATTTCTTTTCAATTGTTACAGCTCATCTATATATTTTGTTTTTTTTGTTTGGGGTTTTTGTTGTTTGTTTCAGTTCATTGGCTAGGAGTTCTAATACAGTGAGTAATGAGCAGTAGTGATAACATTTTGTTCTAGAAATACATTTACACTTTACTATTAAAAATAAAATGCTGTGAACTATAGATTTTCAGGAGATAATTTTGACTAGGCTAAGGAAATTCATTCTTCTTCCCAATTCATCAAAAGATTCTGTTTATCATGACTACCAGCTACACTTTCTCAAATAATTTTTAAAAATACTATTCATCAGTTCAGGGACGTGTAAGTTTTTTCTCCTATAATACAACTATTTGGTACATGAAAGTGGAAGATTTTCTAATATTGAGCCATCCTTGCATTCTTAAAATATCAAGGTCTTAAAATTTTATTGAATTCAAATATTTGGATTAAGTTAACCTTCCCTACCGTTGCTTTTATTTATTTAACTATTTCTACGTTCACTATTCCTCTCATCCTAAATATTTTAATTTCACTATTTTTCTTCTGCTAGCTTCTACTCCTACCACTTAAATATTAATACACTTAAGACTATATCTCAGATACCAGCTGGGTCACCTAGGGTGGACAGGTTTCAGCTGAGCGTCTAGACTAAGAAAGACTAGGGAGTAGGACCTGGCGAAACACTACTGAAACAATTAGCCATTAAAAACCCTATGAATAACAAAGAAACACTGTCAGATATAGTGCTGGAAAATTAGCCCTCCAGGTTGGAAGGCACTCAAAACACTACTGGATAAGTTGTTGTTGTTGTTAGGTGCCGTTGAGTCGGTATCCCACTCATAGCGACCCTCATAGGATTTTCAATGGCAGACTGTTTCGGGATTGCCTTGAGAGTGGATTGCCAGGTCCTTCTCCCATTTTTGGGGTACTGGGAATCAAACTCAGGACCTCAGAGACTGCAGCACAGTGCTCTACCAACTGAGTTAAATCACAGACCACTGGAGAAGAGTTGCCTCCTAAAAGTACAGTCTACTTTAATGACCGAAATGGACTAAAGGCCAAGGGACCTCCATTTGCTGATGTGGTACGACTCAAAATGAGGAGAAACAACTGTAAACATCCATCATTGATTAGAATACAGAATGGATGTAGTACAAATGTAGGAAAATTAGAAATAGTTAGAAGAGAAATGGAGTGCATAAACATTGACATTCTAACATCAGTAAGCTACAATGGACAGGCATGGGCCATTTTCAATCAGATAATCATATGGTCTACTATGCTGGGAATGACAAACTAAAGAGAAAAAGGGTTGCATTCATCATCAAGAAAGACATCTCAAGATCTGTCCTGAAATACAATGCTGTCAGTGATAGAATAATATCCATGTGCAACAAGGAAGGCCGATTGATATGACTATTATTCAAATTCATGCACACAACTCTAAGGCCATAAATGAAGACAGAGAAGATTTCTACCAGCTTCTGCAATCTGAAATAGATTAAACATGAAATCAGGATGTACTGATAATTACTGGTGACTGGAACACAAAGGTTGGAAACAAAAAAGGTGGCTCAGTAGTTGGAAAATACGGCCTTGGTGATGCTGGAGATCACAATGACAGAATTTTGTCAGACCAATGACCTTTTCACTGCAAATTCATTTTTTTTCACCAACGTAAACGGTGACTATACACATGAACTTCACCAGATGGAAGATACAGGAACCAAAATGACTACATTTGTGGAAATAGACAATGGAAAAGCTCCATACCAAATGTCAGAACAAGATCAGGTGCTGGTTGTGGATGAGACCATCAACTTCTCATATCCAAGTTCAAACTGAAACTGAAGAAAAGTAGAACAAGTGTATGATAGCCAAGGTATGACCTTGAGTATATCCAACCTGAGTTCAGAGACCACTTCAAGAACAGGTTTAGTGCATTAAACACAAATGATAGGAGACCAGACAAGTTGTGGCATGACATCAAAGATATCATTCATGAAGAAAGCATTCATGGGAAAAAAAGAAAAGACCAAATTACATGTCAACAGAGACTGTGAAACTTGCCCTTGAACGTCAAGCAGCTAAAGCAAAATGACAACGTGATGAAGTTAAGGAACTAAAGAAATTTCAAAAGGCAGCCGAGAAGACAAAAACAAATATTATAATGACGCGTATAAAGAGCTGGAGACAGAAAACCAAGAGAAGAACATGCTCTGTGTTTCTCAAGTTTAAGGAATTGAACACAAAATTCAAGCCTCAGGTGACAAGAGTAAAAGATTCTACAGGGAAAATATTAAATGATGCAGGAAACATCAGAAGAAGATGGAAGGAATGCACAGAGCCATTATACAAAAAAGAACTGGTAGATGATCAACTATTTCAAGAGGTTGCATATGTGGAGTAACCAATGGTATCGAAGGACAAAGTAGAAGCTGCCTTGAAGCAGTTGGTGAAACACAAGGCTCCAGGAATTAATGGAATATCAATAGAGACGTTTCAACAAACAGATGCAGCACTGGAGGTGCTAACCTGTTTATGCCAACAGATTTGTAAAACAGCTACCTGGGTAACTAAATGGAAGAGATCCATATTTGTGCCTATTCCCACAAAAGGGGATCCAACAAAATGTGGAAACTATCGAACAATATCATTAATATCACACACAAGCAAAATCTTACTAAAGATCATTCGAAAGTGCCAGAAAATCAAGCTGTATTCTGAAGAGGGTAGGGAACCAGGGATATCATTGCTGATGTCAGGTAGATATTAGTTGAAAGCGGAGTATATCGGAAAGATGTCTATCTATGTTTTATTGACTGTGCAAAGGCATTTGACTGTGTGAATCATAACAAATTATGGATTACACTTGGAAGAATGGGAATACCAGAGAATCTATATATACTCATGAGGAATATGTACATGAACCAGGAAGCAGTTGTTTGAATAGCACATGAAACACTGCCTGATTTAAAATTGAGAAAGGTGTGCATCATGGCTATATCCTTTCACCATCTCTCTTCAATTTCCACGCTGAGCAAATAATCCAAGAAGCTGGACTTTATGAAGAAGAACACTGAATCAATATTGGAGGAAGACTCATTAGGCAACCTGCATTATGCAGATGACACAACTCTGCTTGCTGAAAATGAAGGAGATTTGAAACACTTACTGATGAATATCAAAGAGCATAGCCTTTAAAATGGTTTGTAACTAAACATCAACAAAACAAAAATCCTTATGACTGGGTCAGTAAGCATCTTCACAATAAATGGAGAAAAGACTGAGACTGTCCATGATTTTGCTTTACTTGGTTCTACAATCAATACCCATGGAATCAGAAGTCAAGAAATCAAAAGACCAACTGATTTGGGAAAAGCTGTGGCAAAAGATCTCTTTAAAGTATTGAAAAGTAAAGATGTCACACTGAAGACGAAGGTGCACCTGACTCATTTCATGGTGTTTTTAGTTGCATCGTATAGTTGTGAAAGGTGTACACTGAACAAGGGAGACAGGAGAAGAACTGATGCTTTTGAATTATGGTGCTGGAAACAAATACTGAATACACCATGGACTGCCAAAACAACCAATAGATCTATCCTTGAAGAAGTGCAACCAGAGTGCTCCTTGGAAGCAAGGATTACTAGACTGCGTCTTATGTATTTTGGACCCTCCACTAGATGGATGGATACAGTGTCTGCAACAATGGGCTTAAACACAAATAAGATTGTGAGCCTGGCACAGAATCAGGGAGTGTTTCAATCTGCTGTACATGCGGTCTCTATGAGTCTGACTTGATTCAACGGCACCTAAGAGTAACAACAAGACTGTATATTTATCCAACTCTTACTTTAGCTGACTTCAACATTTCCACTATCATTACATTTACTTTTCAACTCCATATACTTCCTCTTTGACAGGAGTTAGTCATATTTTTTATATTTCAAAGGATATTAAAATTGGAATATTTTATTATATATTTTAACATGAATTGCATTGTAGGCAAAGAATAGGATGCCATTCCTTGATGACATCTTACAAGAATTTTTTTTCAAAATTTCCTCAATAGTTTATGGCCAAACTATACTGTTTATAGCTATTGTGATTATTTTCACTTCTTTTGCTCAATCCTGAGTACAAAATTTAGATTTAAGAGCACTTGTATGGAAATTTCTCCAAAATTATCTCTTCAAAATCTGTGTTTAGCCAGATGCTATGGTACACTTCTATAATCTCTACTACCCAGTAGTCTGAGGCAGGAGGGTCAAAAGTTTGATGCCAGAGGCAGCCTATGCTACTTAGGAAGACTGTCTCAAAAAATAATAATTTTAAGTGGGGCAGAGCTGGGCAAAGTATTACACTCCTGTAATCCCAGTGACTCAGAAGATGCGAGCAAGAGGATCATGAGTTCAAGGCCAGAGGATACCTGCACAATCTAGCGAGACCATGACTCAAAATAAAAAAGTAAATAAATAATGGGTTCAGAGTGCAACACAACAGTAGAGCACTTGCAAAGTACACGCGAGGCCCTGGGTTCAAACCGTTAAGTACCGCAAAAACAAACAAGAAGGGGATGGCAGTACAGCTCTGTGGCAGAGCACTTGCAAAGTATGTGTGAGCACTTTCAAAGTATGTGCCAGGCCCCAGGTTCAACCTTAAGTAATAAATATGAAATGAAATGAAATGAGATGAGATGGGATGGGATGGGATGGGACTGGGAATGCAGCCTAGTGGGAGAGCACTTGCCTAGCATTCGCAAGGCCTTGGGTTCAACAGCCAAGTATTTTCCCCAGGGGGAAAAATAACTTTGCATCTCACTGGGTATGATGGCTCATGATTGTAAACCCAACTCTCCACAGACTAATGCAGGAAAATAGCAAGTTCGAGGCTAGCCAGGGACACATGGCAAGTTCTAGGCCATCGTGAGCTATGAAGCAAGATTCAAAAACAACAAAAAACATCTGTGTTTCTTTTATCCCTCTAATCTATTCCCCTGGCATATTTTGGTATCAGTCAATCAATACCTAAATCTCTACACAGGTCTTTCATATTTTCTCACCTCTTTCTCTCTGGGCTACATTCTAAGTGAATGCCTCGTGTATGTTAATTCTTGAATATTCCCTTCGATGGAATCTAACGTAGCATTTTTCCTCAGTAAAACTAATTTACTGATTTCTTTTTGTTTTCTGGTTTTTTGTTTGTTTTCTGTTTTGAGACAGAGTGTCCCTATGTAGCCCAGGCTGTCCTGGAACTCACTATGTAGACCAGTCAGTCCTAGAGCTAAAGTTGATCTTCCTGCCCCAGCCTCCGAAGTGCTGGGATTACAGGCATGTGCCACCATGCCCGGCTTAATTTACTGAGTTTTGTATTTCAACATTTTTACTTTCAATACTAGTCCTTTTTCATATCTATATATTCTCCCTTCCTTTATCCCCTATTTTGAATTAGAAGGAATTCCTTCTTTCACTCTTCTAGCATTTAAACCTACTTATTTTATTATTCATTCCTGCCCATGTAATGTTTTTGTGATTACCTCCGGTCATATTCAGCACTCCATCACAGACCCCAATTATATAATGTGGGCAGAGAACTTTCCTTAACATTTGGCAATTTCACAGACCCTGTCACCAATCAAGTTAGCAGGTTCACGTGCTGTTTTATAAGGACTATATGCCTTGTCTTTTCCCTCATTCCTTGATTTCCCATAAACAGGGTTTTGATATAAATTTGTCTCCACCTTTCTAGATTACTTAAGGAATCTCTATTAACTGCATGGACAATAAGTGTAACTGAGAGTCTCATAGGCAACTTGAAATACATGATCATCATAAACCTAGGCCTTCATAGGATTTCTTGAGCCTCTTTCATAAGTGGGGAGACTAAAGTTAGGCCTTAGTTTCATAAAACAAGCATGACTCTACTCTTCTATTCTTCATGAAGTAGTTTAAATCCTTCTAACACACAAATGTCAAATTCCTGGCTACAAGTATCTACTTCTCTATCGTAAACCAAATCTTATTCATTACTTGTAGTTTTCTTCTATACAAACCACAGGAATAGTTTATTTCTAAATTCATGGATAATTTGTTTACATTCCCCCACCCGACCCCTTTTGAGACAGAATCTCCCTATATGGCTCAAGATGGCCTCAAATTCATGATCCTCCTGCCTCTCAGCCTTCCAAGTGCTAGCATTATAAGTGTATGAAACCTTATCTGTGTTAATACTCTTTTTAATAGTTTCTCTATCATTAATTTGTGTTTGAAAGATGTAATAAACAGTGAAATTATTCTTTTACCATCAATAGATCCTTGGCTATTAATGTTTAAATAAATATTCATTCCCGTTGGTCAGCACTAATTTTCAGAAATTTGTTACAGAACACTCCCACATTTACATTTCAAATGTACAGAATAAAATATTTAAGAAAGTATTATTTTAATAGAATAAAGCTGCAGGTACACAAATAAAACCTTGCTAAATAATCATGGCCCAGCTATGTTAAGGAGAGGCACATACATCTTAAGAATCAGAAGTTAAATTCACAGGAAAAAAATTTCCGTCTATACATTGTTGAGTGAAAGACAAAATTCTACAAATTTGTGTGTTAACCTGAATATATCTAGTAAGGCAAAATATAACATGAATAATAAATTATAGAAAAGTTAAAAAATATTTGGGGAAGATTTCAAAGAGGAATGGTTAAAAAATCGAAAAGATAAGCTAAAATGCAATGCAAATTCTGGAAGGCTTTAGTGTCCTAAACTCTCTGTCATCTTTCAGGAAATGTGGACCAAAGATTTCAAGTAGATGAGTGATAGTATGAAACATTGTCTTTGGGAAGAATAATCTAAGTGAACAACAAACTATAGTGGATAAAAGAGAAAAGGCTTATCTTGATCAATATTTTGTTTCAAACATACATGATGATAACATTTTACTCATATTAAATATACATTGGTATTCAGTTTTAATATAGTAGCCATTAAAATTATCTTTACATATATAAATACCTGGCAAAAATAGTTTTACATGAACAAATGAAGCAAAATATTAAAATATTAAAATTATACATAAAAATTCACCTCCCTGATTTTTCAACTTACTTGTGTTTCTACCTAAACTTGGGAAGGAATAAAGCAGATCTCAAAAATTAGTATTTCTATAGTTTGTTAACAACTTTTCTATTAAAGTATAATGAATAAACGGTTGAGCTTAATGGCTAATAGTCACTTATTACATTATTAAAATTATATTCATGCAATTCACAAATTGTCATCCATTGCTTTGGTTACTGGGAATTCAGTACTTGTTTTACAATTTAGAATTTTACCCCTGTACTCCACATCATTCCCTGCCCACACAAACTCAAAGACCACTGCACACATCTATCTGACAACATACATAAAAGCAATGAACATCAAAACCCCCTAAAGTCCTCAGACACAATTTTTTTTAAAAGTATACTAACAACAAATTGTCTTTTTAGTGCTAAAATTAATTTTATTCCTAAATTACCTAAGTCATTTTCACACTTAAATTAAAAATTTAAACATAATTAAATAAGTATCAAATTAAAAGATTTAACACATCAATCACTGGTCATCAAACAAATGCAAATTAAAATAAAAATAAATCACCATTTTTCACCAATGATGGCAAACAATTCTAAAATATAAAATACCTAATTGCTAGCACTAGTACAAGGAAAGTGGGTATTCTGCTATACTTCTTTTTGTTATCTTTGTTTCTGTTGTTTTTGATTTGTTTGAATGCTTGTATGTTTTTCAGACAAGGTCTCACTGCCCAGGCTGGCCTTGAACTCACAATCCTCCTGTCTCTGCTTCCTGAGTGCCCGATTACAGGGATGTGCCACGATGCTTGGTGTATTTGCAACACTTCTGATGAAAGGTAAATAAATTCAATTTACTACATATAGTATTTATGTATCACTAGTTAAAAAAAATTTAACTAATTCCACCTGTAGAATTCTTAAATAAAAAAATGTATAGAGATGCAAGCATGAATAATGAATTCATTCTGAAATAGTAAAAAAATGTTAACATGCTAAAGGAACAGTAAAATAATTGTGGTTCACCTTTATAATAAATTACTAAGAAGCCAATAAAATCATGCTCTTACAGAAAACTTAATGATATCTGTGGAGGAAATGAGGAGAGATAAGACAGGAAGAAAATTATAAATGATCACCCTTTCAATCAGGTGCCTTGGCATATGCTAAAATCCTAGCTACTCAGGAAGTTGAGGCAGGAAGATCACCAGTTCAAGGCCACAGGCAATCTATGCAACTTGGCGAGACCCTGGCCGCAAAATTAAAAAGGCAGTGCACAGATTGCAGCTCAGTGGCAGACCACTTGCCTAACATACACCGAGACTCTGCATTTAACCCCCAGTTTGGTGCCAAACGCCTGCAGCTATACCACTGTGGCATCTGATCCCATCAGATCTGGGAAGCTAAGCAGGGTCAGGCCTGGTTAGTCCTTGGATGGGAGACCACTTTGGGATACCAGGCACTATACGCTTGGGAGAAGGGCTCAACAACCCACTCCCAAAAAACAATCAGCCATTGAAAACCCAGTGAATAACACAGAAGCAGTAACAATACTGTTTCACCTGTTGTAAGTGGGGTCACTATGATAGTCGGACACTGACTTGATGGCACCTAACAACAACATGGTGCCAAGAAGAAAAAGAAAAAGAAAAAGAAGAAATCAGCATTTCTTCTGCCAAACATATATGACATATTAAGTCAAGTTCTAAAAACTGTATCAAGGGCATAAAAGATCTGCTAGGCATCCCCTACTATATATTGGTTGTTTTAGTTATCATAGTTATTTTACTATTAACAAAATGCCTTTCCTGATGCTCTTTACAAACAAAAGCCTTTAAGAATAAACTTACTTGATTACACAACAATCAATTGTACAGCCACTGGGAGTATAACTAAATTGTAAAGCATATGCACAGCATACTCAAGACTCTGGGTTCAATCTCTACTTCCACCAAAAATACCAAAAAAGCGTACATGAGATGTCACTATATACACTAACAGATTCCACACAGGTTATTGACTATCTTGCTTTGTACATGAAATAAAAACACTTAAAATTTACCTGCATTGCACTTTTGCCCAGTTTCACCACCTCAAATAATGTGACAGGCTCCCCTTCACCATTCTGTTGAGGGTGCCCATTAGCTCTTCCACGGCCTGTTCCTCTAACTCCAGTTTCAATTCTGCTCTTCTCTCCTGGAGATTTTCGAGGTTTTTTATTTGTAGACTGAATAGAAAGATAAAGAAAAATTACACTAAATGCAGACTTCTCTCTTTATACAAAATGATCTCAACTTAGGTTTGATCTTCTGAAAGGTATTTAGCACTACTGCAGATTTTAAAAGTCCCTAACTTAAAAAACAAAAAAGCTTCAGAATTTGTTTTCAGTGATTTAAAAAAATACAGTTCAGAGAGCAAAACACAGATTCATAGATGAGGTGTAAGAATAAAAGTTGAAAATACTGATTAGATATTTTGTACAATAACGTCAATACTGAATATTTTAACCATGTCCATTTCTTTCCTTACACCTTCTTCAATACTCTCCTACTTAGAAACCTTGTTCAATAAAACATTCCTCAGAGATGCTATATATTCAAATTTTCCCTCTACTGAAATGCTGAAGAATTTCTTAGCCATGCAGCAAACATACACAAAAAATCTACTTGCAATCATGCTAGGTACTGGTAATATAGCAATATAGAAAACAAATATCCCTGCCCTTGTGGAGTTCACATTCTTTAATGAACATACCCTCCAACAGCACTTCATTTTAAAAAAGTTAACACTAGCTACAACCTTATCTGTATCTTACCTTTACAGTCAAGGATACTTTGGGAAATCAGTTCACAGTCATTTTATCCAATCCCATAAATTTCATTTATTCATGCACAAACTCATGGCATGATTGTTGCTTTACCAAACTCACCAATGGCATCAATGTGGCTAAATGCAGCAGACATTTCTTGCAGTTCTTAACTGGCCACGTGATTTTCTTCCTTTCCTTTCAGGTTTCTTTTCTCTCCCTTTACTATATTCCTTACCTATTAGTGTTACCCAGAAGTCTCTCTTAATCATTTTTTCTTCTCAATCACTGAACTTTTTTATAGAGTATTTTAATTCATTTTAATCATAGCCCTGTTCCAATGATCAATTTACCAAATCTACCTTTGTCTTGCTTTGTGACACTGGAGCTGAATGAATCCTGTAACCATTACTGCCATGCACTGCAGTTATTAGGCTTTATAAATAGTGGGCACTGGGTGAATACTACGACATGGTGGAGGATTCTCTTCCAAGTTACAATACCTGTTCCCTGTATTTGACATTACTGTGTTCTTCATTACTACTTCTTTTCGTTTATCTTAGTAGTCAATGGCATAAAACCAATTTTGTGTATGGACTAATAAACACTAAGTTAATTGCTTAATTTTAAAATAAACTTTATTTCTAGGATAGTTTTGTATTTACAAAAAAGTGATGATAGTACATGGAATGCCTATATACTTCACATCTAGTTACGCCATTACCTGTTATATTAGTATGGTATGTTTGTTACAATTAATGAACCAAAATTGGACACCAAAAAAATCCATGTTTTACACAGATTTTCTCATTTTTTGTTTAATGACCTTATACTTTCCCAGGAGCCCATCCACAACACCATGTTATACTTTGTCATTGTGCCTTCCCCGTAAGCCCCTCTTGTCTGTGACACTTTCTCAGGTTCTCCTGATTTTTGATGAGTTCAGCAGTCCTGAGGAAAGCTAATGAGCTATTTTCCAAAAGGTGACTCAGTATGATCTGTATGGTGTTTTTGTCATTACTACACGAGGATTATTGAGTTTGGGGGAGGAAGAGGAGAGAACAAATTTGTCATTTTTATCACCTTCAAATCAAGTGTACAGCCTATTAACATGATGTATCATTGTTGATGACCTTAATCAGGTACCTGATGTAGTGTTTGTTAGGCTTCTTGGCTGTAAGGTTACTTCTTTTCAATACTATGTACACCCTGGGGAAGAAAGTGACTACACACAGCCTACACTCAATAGACAAGGAGTTAAGCTCTACATCCTTGAAGGAGACAGTATTTACATAAGGTATTTGCAAGTTTTTCACATCGAACAGTTGTCTACTCTCACTCTATTCATTCAATCATTTAAATCAATATGGACTCATCAACATTTATTTTATACTCTGGATTATAACTTTATTCCACTGTTCAAACTGTCCCAGCTTTGGCTATTGGGAGCTCTTACAGTTGGGTCTTCTATTCACTTGACATTTCCCTATCACTCTGTATGTGTTTTTGTTTGGTTTGGTTTTTAGCACTTGGCTACTTACTGGTACTACAAGATGCTCCAGGCTCACCTTTTATATTCCCTGCCCCAGCCCTAGAACCAACCAATGTAAAAGGAGTCTTGGTTTCTTTTATTGGAAAATGGTATTACAGATGAAGACGCAGACACCAGGCTCTGGTCTTTGCTACCACTATCTTTGCTTCTAGGCCCTACAGTGGACAAAAGAAGGAAATACATGTCTGGAATATTACACATAACAAAACTCACTGTATTATAACATCCTATGGGTTTTGACAAATGTATAGTGTTGTGTAAAATTATGGTATCATAGAGAAGAGATATCATCTTTAAAAAAAAACAAACCTGTACTTAATCCATTTAACCCGCACCCTTCCCATCACTGATCTTTTTAAAAATCATCATCATAATTTCATCTTTTCTAGATATTTATGAAAAAAGGATCATATGAAGCCTTTATAGACTGGCATCTTTTACTTGAGTAATAGATATATAAGACTTATCTATGTCTTGGATAGTGGGTGAATAGGTCATTTCTTTATTGCTGAATGATATTCCATTACTACATTATGTTATTCATTTATGGAATGATGAACATCTAAATCATTACTATTCAGCAATTATGAATATAGCTGCTATAAATATTTACAAGCAAACTTTTGCATGCCCAAAATTCTGAAGTCAGTGTATATACATCCAGGAGTATAAATGTTGGAATATTCAGAAAGACTATGTTTACATTTGCATGAAACTATCAAACTGTCTTCCAATTTGACTGTACCCTTTTGCATTCCCACTAGCAACAAGTAAGAGTCCCTGTTGTTTCACATCCTTGACAGGAAGTTGACAGTGTCAGGTTTTGAGATTCCAGCCACTGTTATCAGTATACAGTGATATCTCAGTGTTCTCTTAATTTGCAATTCCTAAGTGACAAATAGCCTGCAGCCACACCACTGTGGCATCTGATCCCATCAGATCTAGGAAGCTAAGCAGGGTCAGGCCTGGTTAGTACTTGGATGGAAGACCACCTGGGAACACCAGGTGCTATAGGCTTGGGAGAAAGACCTGGCAACCCACTCCCCCCAAAACAAAATAATTAGCCATTGAAAAACCCCATGAATAGCAGAGAAGCATTAATAATAGTGTTCCGCCTATTGTATATAGGATCGCTGTAAGTCGGACACTGACCGGATGGCACCTAACAACAAATGACAAATCAAGATCTTTTACATAATTAATAATTCTTCTCATTAGACTTTCTCTGTTTGAATTACTGGTAACAATTCTGTGTCAGGACAGGACCCTGACTAATTCTTTTATTTTATTGGAAATTTTTAATGTACAACTTAATGTGTACATTATAATAATGTCATTCGGACATGCATTTCATTGTGACATTTCCATTTATGCGTTTCATTGAACATTGCATTGATAAGTTCCCCCTTAACCTCTTGTGCATTTCCTCCCTCTGTTCCCCCCCAACAAAGGCCTCTCTTCCACTTGCATGTCTTTTTGTGGGAATATTTTTCTATATATCCTTTGATCCCAATTATGTTTAAGGTCAAAACTTTTTCTGTAGTGATCTATCTTTTTATATTGTCAGTAATATTACATGAATTTTCTAGCCCATTAATATTATTACCATTCTTTGGTATTATTGGTATTATTATAATTATTTCCCAAACTATTAAAGTTGGGCTGTTTGAGAGGACCCTGAATTATTCTCTATGCCATACCTGCACTGTCTAGCATAGTAACCACTAGCCTCATGGAACATAAAACATCTCATTAATAACTTTGTAATGATACATTTCTGTTAAACAGTGACACTACTTTAGCACTATAATCACAGTAATCCTTGTAACACACATCTAAACCCATCACTTCCTTTTTTATTTAATATTTAACCCTCAATGATTGTTGTTACCATGAATTTAAAGTCCAAACCACATCACATGGCAGATGAGGTTATGAGTTACTACCTATTCAGTCATCTACCACATATCACTTTCCTTTTTACAGGCTATAGTTCTGCATAGTGATCAATTAAAGTTGTGTGAAGACACTTCTTTAATGCACACATTCTGTTTACTTGGACTCAAATTATGGCCCCCTCCAAGGAATCCGAAGTCTGTTCACAGATTAATAGGTATCTTTTTAATGTAAGAGTCATCTTCCCAGTAATATGTGTATGATCAGGGGAGGTTAAAGAATGCTATATACTTTATTGCCTATATAACACATTCATACCATTCAAAATTCAAGAGGTGATTAAAATTACTGATGAAAAGCTATACTCCTAGTCCTGAACCCAAGCCACAAACTTCTGTTCCTAAGAGGCAATCACTAGTATCTTATATGCCCTTCTAGAGATATTTAAACGTACAAAAACAAATATCTGCATATCTGTGTGTTCATTACTTTTTGTTATTTATGCAGTGTTGCACCATACTATTTTCACTGTCAATTTATTTTACATTCAATCTCTACCAATACCTAGAAAACGTCTTGTTTCTCTCTTGAAAGGTGCTGTGTTCTACTACACGCAGGTACATTAATTTATTTAGCCATTAATCTGCTGCTGGACATTATTTTAGATTTTTTTACTATTATAAATAATACAACATATAAACCTTCATACATGTAGGAACGCACACCACATGCACATCAATATATATGTATGCACACATTGCATACACAGTATGAATTAAACTCCATGAACAAAGAAAAACATAATTCTCATACCTGTGAGCCTTATAGCATTAGTTACAAAAGGGAGAACAGAAAATAATAAGATTCTATTTGATCAATCTAAGGTCTATCTTCATCTTATCAATACCATCACAAGAATAATTTCCCTACTATACACTTAGATGGTAATACACAGGAAAGAAGCAGAAAGAAAAGCTAATGTTCAAGAAGACTGCCCCCAATATAAAGTATAAGGAAAAAAGATCATAATACACTAGAGTATATGCAATTGTTAGCTTATATTTTAGATGTAAAATTTTGCAGTCCTGAGAAATTTCAGATATACAATTGTACTTACCCCACTCAAATTACATATTTGTTTGGACTTTGGGATGTGGGGGGATTTAAAAGAAAGAATTGTAAGGGCTAAGAGTGTAGCTCACTGGCAGAATGCTTGCCTAGCATGCATGAGGACCTGGGTTTGATTCTTAGCAGTACAAAGAAATAAAAATATACACATAAACTTTTAAATAACTTTAAACTTGCCAAGCTCTCTTCCTTCTATTTTTCTCCTCGCCCCTTTCTTGTGGTGTGGGGGGTTGCAGGAGGCACATAATAGTCTACCTGCAGAAGTAGTCCTATAGTCCTATTCCTGGATAAGAAGCCAATGATACTCTCAAGTCAAAGAAATGAAGTGCCATGTTAAATATGCTTGGCCAAACCAGTTCTGAGGTTGTGCCATCTCAAGAACTGAGTCAGTGTCTCAAATTTCCCATGCTTCAGTAGTCAAGCCAGTAACCCAGTTTATCTGGAGGTAGAGTCCTACTCTACCATTATCAGCTTATCCTAGGAACTAAGTCCTATCTTTGAATCCAGGCCACTAGGGGGGAACCTCAAAAAAGGCTGCCAGACCAGCCAATGCTAGCTTTAAGCATAGATCTAGCTCAGCACAAATATCTAAATGCTAATCCTACAGACATAGTTCCTTGGTAGAACATGACCAGTTTAATTCATCTCCCCCCACCAATTAACTGCCTACGAAATTGTTCTCTCCTTAATAGCAGTGGATATCCTAGTCTAGACCCATTTTGAGGATTTTTGTCTTTACTACTACAACTGTTAACTGCCTAGGAAATTGCTCTCTCCTTAACAGCAGTGGGTATCCACCTCAATGTAGGGGGAATGTCTAGTTTCTATGTCTTCTCTCACAGAGACTTATACTACCTTTTGGAAATCATGTGTAATTCATGCCAAGTAATAATTATAAGGTATTATTACCAAATATGCATAACCTGAATCTGATCACGAGGAAACAGATTGAGCATCATCAGAGAAATTCCTTGCATGTATTTTTCAAAAAATGCCAAGATGACAGAAACCACAGAGGGTGACTGGGGAAATATCACAGATTAAGAGAAATTAAACATATAATAAATAAAAACAATGGTTTGTGTTTGTTTGGGTCCTGGTCTGGAAAAATAGGTGGAACAAGTGGCAAACTGAGTACAGCTATTAACTAGGTAATGGTATTCTAACAATGTTAAATGTCTTGAGGGTTTTTTTTTGTTTTATTTCGCAGGACTTGGGGGTTGAATTCAAGGCTCCAGGCATCCTAGGTAAGTGCTCTATCATTGAGCTGCACCCCTACCGCTACACCCATTTTTAAGTTTAAGACAAGGTCTCACTGATTTTCATGGGGTGATTCTGGCCTTGAAACTGTGATCCTCCTGCCTCAGCCTCTCAAGCGTCTGAGAATACAGACAATATTGATATCTGTAATTATGTAATGTTTACCTAATGGAATGTCCTTGCTCTTAGAAAATACTAACATGTATAGGGGTTGACTGCTCACGTACTCTACAACTTATTTCAAATGGGTCAAGTGGAAAAAAGAAAAAAGAAAATCCTCTAAATTGATCTAGACCTAAATATAATAGCAGAAAACATAAGGGAAATTCATAGTGATCTTAAGTTGGGCAACAATGTCTTACATGTAACACAAATAGTACAAGCTATAAAATAACCCATATATTAGATTTCATCAATATTATAAACTTTTATTACCGTTACAGAAAGCAATTACGTATCATTTTTTCAAAAAAAGAACACTCTTCCATCCATTAGAGGTTTTTTAATAAATCAGCTGATCATAGATGTGTGGCTTTGTCGCTAGACTCTACTTCACAGAGGTATCTGTCATTTTGCCAATACCAATTTAATTTGCCTTCTTTTTTTTTAGCATTTCATTAAGGCTTGATGTGTAGTAGCAAAAGTCTTCCAGCTTTTTATTTCTTCAATACTGCATAGTATCCATTAGACACTTTACATTTCTGTATACAGTTTTAAATGACCAATTTTCAAAAAGTACAGTGCTGAACTTTTTTCTCAGTCTGCCAATATGTAGGATTCAGAGAAAATTAAGAAAAAAAGGACAACTTAAACATGATCATAAAACTTAAGAAAAAGATACTCAATATCATTTATCATCAGAGAAATGCAACAGAAAAACAAAAATGAGATACCATAATATGCCCATAAGAAAAGCTAAACAGAAATGACTAACAAAATAAAGTATTAGTAAGAATGTGGAACAAATGGACTCTATATTGCTGGTGGGAATACAAACTGACAAAATAATTTTGGAAAAATATCAGCTGAACACAGATTTACACATATATACATTCCACAAATCATTAATTCCCCTCCTATGAATATTAATAGTATCTTTATGCATAATAGACAAAACCTGGAAAAAATGTCCATAAACAAAATGACTAAATAAATAGAAGTATATTCATACAATGGAATACTAAGCAGCAATTTAAAAGATCAAATTGCTGATCATGCAAATAATACAACTTAAATGTACTTGCATGAAGTTCAAAAACACACAGAACTGACCTTACACAATTCAGAATGGCAGGAGCTCCCAGAAAAACTAGAGATTTTTAAAGGGTGCAAGGAACTTTGTCTAGAGCACTGGAAATGGTTCACAGATGACACTCAGTATCAGTGGAAGATTTTAGTATCTGTGAATGTCCAAATCCATTATATAGGGTAGTATCTGCTGCATGTGACATACATACTTTCTCCTGTATACTTTAAATCAACTCTAGATTATTTATAACAACTAATATAATGGGAGAAGGACATAGTAACCCATCCCAAAGCAATCTGCCATTAAAAACCCTATGATGAGCTGGGTGTGGTGGCGCACGCCTGTAATCCCAGCAGCTTGGGAGGCGGAGCCAGGAGGATCTCAACTTCAAGACCAGAGGAAGTCGACATAACTTAGCGAGACCCTATCTCGGAAAGTAAAGGAAAAAAAGGGGCTGGGGGTGCAGCTCAGTGGTCCAGCACTTGCAAGGCATGCAAGGGCAAGGCCCTGGGATCAACCCCCAGTACCAAAAAAATAAAAAAATAAAAAAAAATAAAAAACCCCTATGATGGTCACTGTGAGTTGGTGCTGTTTTCCTTGCAGTTCTGGGGGCAAAACCCAGTGCCTTGCGCATGGTAGGCAAGTATCCTACCATTAAACTACATCCCTCACATCTTATACTGTCATGTTTATTTATATTTTCTCATGTATTTTCAATCCACAGTTGGTCAAATCCTTAGATGCAGAGTCTGCAGATAGCCAACTCAATATCCTGATCTTGATTATGGTTACATAAATGTATAACACAAATTTTATCATGAGATAAAACAGCCCCCAAGGCTCATGCTTGAACCATTGATCCCAGTTGATGGTGCTATTTGGGGAGGTTATGAAGCTTTGGGAGATGGGACCTCACAGGCAGAAGTATGTCAACTAGGGAAAGTCTTTCAAGTTTTACCCAGGTCCCTGGTTCCAGGTGGTCTCTCTGCTCCTGTCCATGATGATGTGAAGGGGTGTCATCCGCCATGATGCAAAGTGCCGTCATCTGCCATGTGCTCCTTTCACTTTCCTGGCCACATGTTCCCTGCCACCATAGTATGAACCTTTTAAATGGTGAGCTAAAATGAATTTTTCCTCTTTTAAATCATTGTTAGGTATTTTGTGACAGTGACATGAAAAGCTAATGCAATAAGTAAAAAGCATTTGAGCTGTATGAATATTTAAAATCTGTATAATATGTAAGTACACAAATTCAATAAAAATGCACAAATCCAAGTCCTCTTGTCACCTTCTATACTCATTAAAGAATAAACCAATAGACCTATTTTCAGTAAAAATTCAGCAGCCCTTAAGAAATGGGTCAACTACTAAGTCTGAATATTTCAACCCAAGAAACTGAAGTAAGTTTGTAATTCAAAGTTTATTTATTCAGCAAATATTTACACAGAGGAACTACAGAAAAAAACATTAAGATTACAGACTCCAGAACCACGTCTCCAGTTTCAATGTGACTCAGCAACTTCCTAGCAAGCCTTAGCAAGTACTTTCTAGAACCTACTATTTCTAATCTGTTATATGGGAATAATGGTATACATCTCCTTAAAGAATTATTGTAAGATTATATAAACAATACTTGACACACAATGAACATTTAGCAGAGGTTGGTTATCAGGTATTTTCATAGTATAGTGACCCAGTGTTCTAGGCACTGGGGGAATACTATAAAACTAAAATGACAGTATTACTACACAAGAACTTTACATTCCAGTAAAGAAGGGTAGGCTACTTGACTTTGATTATGCTAGGGCTTCAATTCTCATATTAAAAAATAAATTTAAAAAAATCTGGTGACCAGAACAGCTCACAACTTTAAAGCTTTCAAACGTGTCACATACTCCATTGTTGCTTTCAGACAAAGTAATACATTATAGACTTTTAAGCATTTCATTCTACAATCCAGTTTTGGATTTTTCATTTTGAAATAAATTCAAGTTTATGTAACACCTGCAAGAATACTACAATTGCTGAGTAACTTTTCCTGGGATTCCCAAGCTTTTAACAATCTTCTATCATATTCTCATTCTTTCCTTCTCTCCTTCCTCCCTCCACTTTCCTCTCTCTCATACACTTGTAATTTTCTTCTGAACTGTTTGAGAGTAAGATGCAGACATGATACTCCCTAAATAAGTATACTCTCTTATATACTAATAGTCTAACCATTAAGACCAGGATATTAACGTTAAATTCACCTAAACCACAGAAGCCAAGGAAATTTCATCAATTATCACACTGTCTTCTGTAGTAAAACCATTCAACCTAAAATCACACATATTTAGTTGTCATTTCTCTTTATTTTCCTTTAATCTAGAACAATACCTCAATCTTTTTAAACACATGACAGGGACTTTTTTGAAGAGTACTGGCCAGTTATTGTTTTTTGAAGCATTCCCCAATATACGTGGGCTACACATTTTTAGAAAGTATACCACAGAAATAACAGTCTGTTTTCTGTGCAACCTCTATCAGGGAAGACAGCATGTGAACTTGTCCTCTCACTGGTAATTTTAACTTTAATCTGCTAGGTTAAACTAGTATTTGCTAAGTTTCTCCAATATAAAGTTAATCTTACTCTCTACCACAAAAAGGATTTTGTGAGATAACAAGCAGGTAAACCACTCTACATCAAAGTTCCATCCACTTTTATCAAACATTTAGTGCATTCATGAATAAACAATTATGATGGTTATCAAATGTAGATTTCCTAATTCTTTCAATCTTTTCTATCTTTAACAGTTGGCATTCCTCTTATGTATGACATACATATGAAAATATGGACTTAGTGATTTTTATCATACTCATTTTGATTATCAAATTTTCCCAGAAGAAGCTTTCTTCAATCTGGCTTCTGTGCTCCTTTGATGTGTCTTCATCATTCTGTGAGTACATCCTTAATTTCTATTACAAAAAGATGTTCCAAGTTTCAGGTCAATTATTTTTGTTTAGGCCCTAAGATTACTCAAGCCTGCAGCTGTAGCACTGTGGCGTTTGATCTTGTCAGATCTTGGAAGCTAAGCAGGGTTAGGCTTGGTTGGTACTTGGATGGGAGACTGTGTGGGAACAGCAGATACTGTAGGCTTCGCAGAAGGAGCAGGCAACCCACTTCCAAAAATCAACCTGCTATGAATAGCAGAGAAGCACTGACAATCGTGTTTCGCCTGTTGTATGCAGGGTCGCTATGAGTCGGACACTGACTCGATGGCACCTAACAATAACAACAACAAGATCACTCATTTCTGTAAGAAGTGCTAATATGCTATTAGTGGCAAATGTTAATTAGAAACCAAAATAATGTGTATGTTTATTGTTATTGAGTTGTTAACACTTTCAACACTGTCTCAGTGGAACATGACATCAGGACTGGACAAAGATTGATTAATAATATGTGTTATGCAGATGACACAACTCTGCTTGCTGAAAGTGAAGAAGATTTGAAACATTTACTGATAAAGATCAAAGAACATAGTTTTCAGTATGAGTTGCAACTCAACATAAACAACAAAAATCCTTACAACTGGGTCAGTATGCAACTTCATAATAAATGGAGAAAAGATTGATGCCCATGATTTTGCTCCACTTGGTTCTACTATCAACACATATAGAAACAGCACTCAAGAAATCAAAAGACCCATTGCATTAAGAAAAATGCTTGCAAAAGACATCTTTAAAGTGCTGAAAAGTAAAGATGGCACACTGAAGGCAAAGATGCACCTGACTCACTCAATGGTATTTTCAGCTGCATCATATGCTTGTGAAAGCTGGAGAGTAAATATGGGAGACAGGAGAATTGATGCTTTTGAATTAGGGTGCTGAAGACGATTATTGAATATACATTGGCCAGTCAAAAGAACCAACAGATCCACTCTAGAAGTGCAACCAGAGTGCTCGTTGAAAGCAAGGATCGCTAGACTGTGTCTTATGTATTTCAGACATATAGTCAGGAGGGAACAATCCCTGGAGAAGGACATCGTGTTTGGGAGAGTGACAAGTCAATGAAAAAAAAGGAAAACCATCAACTAGATGGACTGACACAGTGCCTGCAACAATGGGCTTAAACATAAAAAAGACTGTCTGCCTGGCATAGTGTCAGGTAGTGTCTCATTCTGTTGTACACAGGGTCAATATGAGTCATGTAAGACTCAATAGCATCTAACAACACTCTCTCAGTAGTCTCTTTGTTCTAATATACACACATATCTGTAACAATACAGTCAAAACCTTGAGTTCACCGCTGATGCCAATCCTAATCTCTAATACTAAGTTGATTCTAGCCTTTCCAAATTTCCTTTTAAAAAAAAATTAAATTTATTTATTTATTTAAACTGAGTTTCCTTCTAGGATATGCATACAATTGCATCCTGTACTTCTGTCTGTGAGTATACTGATTTGTTGAATGACTTGTTCTCTCCCTCTTTACTCCTTATGTTGCTCCCACTTCTGCTTTTCCTCTTTCCTTTCCCTACCATCTTGTCCCTTCCCCTTCCAGATGAGGTCCCTTGTATTTTCCAATCTTACATACATAAAATTATATATTTTTAAATATTTTCACGAGTAAAATCATGTGGCATTTCTCTTTTTGACTCTAGGTTATTTTGCTTAAAATGATGACCTCTAGATCCATCCATTTTCTTGCAAATGCCATACACTTCCAAATGTGAACAGTGCCACAATAAACACACGTGCAGGTATCTCTGTGGTATGGTGACTTAGATTCCTTTGGGTAAATATCTAGGAGTGGTACAGCTGGATCATATAGTTCTATTTTTAGTTCTCTGAGGAAGCTCCAAACTAATTTCCATAATGGCTATACTAGTTTACAGTCCCACTAGCAGTATAAAAGGGCTTCCCCCCACTACCACCTCGTAACCAGAATTTGCTGTTACTTGTTTTGTTAATACCAGCTATTCTGATTGGGGTGAGGTGAAATTTCAGTGTAGTTTTGATTTGTATCTCTCTGGTGGCTACAGATGTTGAACTTTTTTCATGTTTTTACTGGCCATTTGTATTTCTTCTTTTGAGAATTGCTTGGTTCTATTGTGCACTTGTTGACAGAGTTTTCTCCTGTTTAATCTTTTGAGTTCTTCATATATCCTAGATGTTAATCCTCTGTCATATATTTAGTTAGCAAAGACTCTCTCCCATTCTGTAGGCTTGCTCTTTATTGTTTCCTTTGCTGTGCAAAATATTTTTAATTTCATGTGAACTCGTTTGTCAACTCTTAATACTATTTCCTGGGTAACTGGAATCTTATTAAGAATGCACTGGCCTTTGTCTATATGTTGTGGTGGGATGCCTACATTTTTCTCTCATCATTTCAAAGTTTCTGGTTTTACAATGAGATCTTTGATCCATTTTGAACTGATATTTGCACAGGATGATAGCTATGGATCTACTTTCATCCCTCTACATATGACTATCCAGTTTTCCCACCACCATTTGGTGAATAGACTATCATTTCTCCCGTGTATGTTCTTGGCACCTTTGTCAAAGAACTGGTGGCTGTAACTGTGTGGGTTTATTTTCAGATCTTCTATTCTGTCTTTGATCTTCTTGTCTGTTTTTGCATTAGTAATACCAAGCTGAACTATGAACATACCCATGAACTATGAACTACCAATACTGAACCAAGTTGAACTATGGCCCTGCAGTTTGATGTCAAGTGTTTGTGACACCTCCTGCATTGCTTTTGCAGCTTATAATTATTTTGATTATATGCAATTTTAGTGCTTCCATATGAATTTTAGGATTGCTTTTTTTATTTCTGTCAAGTATATCATTGGAATTTTGATGAAGGAGGCATTGAATCGGTATATTATGCTTGGTATTACAACCATTTTCTAACATTAATTCTTCTGCTCCATGAGCAAGTGAAGTATCCATCTTCCGGTGTCTTCAATTTCTTTCTTAACTGTTTGAAATTTACAACATAGAGATCTTCAGGTTCCCTGCATAGATTAATTCCTACACATTCAATTTGGGGGTAGTGATGATTGTAAATGGGATTGCTTTGATTTATTTTTTTCATCCTGTTCATCAATAGTATATAGGAGTGCTGCCGATTGTCAAATGTTGGTTTTGTATCCTGCTACACTGCTGAAAGAGCTAATTAGGTCTATGCCTCTTCTGGTGGAGACTTTAGGGTCTTTAAGTATAGGGTTATGTCAACTGCAAATAGTGATAATTTGACTTCTTTGTTCCCTATGTTTTTTCCTTTTATTTCTTTATCTGGCCTTATTTCTCTGGTTAGAACTTCAATCACTATATTGAATAAGAGAGGAGAGGGTGATCATGCTTGTAATGTTCCTGATTCTAGAAGGAATGCTTTCAGTTTTTTCCCATTTAGTAGAATGTTCACTACAGGTTTATCATATATGGCCTTTATGTTGCTAGGGTATGTTCCTTCTATTCCGAGTTTCTTCAAGACTTTTATCACGAAGGGACACTGAACTGTTGAAGGCTTTTCTGTATCTTTTGAGATTTTCATGTGATTTCTGTCTGTGAGTATATTGATGTATTGTATGACATTTATGGATTTGTGTATGTTGAACAAGTCTTGAATCTAGGGTATAATACCCACTTGATCATGATGTACATCTTTTTTCAATGTGTTGCTATATTTGGTTTACAAGTATTTTATTGAGGATTTCTGTGTCTATTTTCATTACAGAAATTGGTCTATACTTTTCTTGTGTCCTTATCTGGTTTTGATATCAGGGTGATACTGGCTTTGTAGAGAAAATTTGGAAGTACATCATCCCATTCTATTTTATGGGATAGTTTGAAGAACATGGGTATCAATTCTCTTTAAAGATGTGATAGAATTCAGCTCTGAAGACCATCAGGACCTGAGCTTTTCTTTGTTAGAAAGTTCTTTATTACTGTCTCAATTTCATCACTTGTTCCAGGACTGTTTAGATTATTTATATTCTCTAGATTTAATTTTGGTAGGTTATATTTGTCAAGAAATTTATCCATCTCTTCTGTATTTTTGTATTTTGGGGGAGTACAAGGTCTTGAAGGAATCTCTGATGATCCTCTGTATTTCACTGGCATCTGCTGTAATGACTCCTTTATCTCTGTTGTTGTTGTTGTTGTTAGGTGCTGTCGAGTCAGCATCCGACTCATAGCGACCCTCTGTACAACAGGGGAAACACTATTGTCAGTGCTTCTCTGCTGTTCATAGGGTTTTCAATGGCAGATTGATTTTTGGGAGGGGGTTGCCAGGTCCTTCTCCCAAGCCTACAGCTTCTGGTGTTCCCAGGCGGTCTCCCATCCAGGTACTAACTAGGCCCGACCCTGCTTAGCTTCGGAGATCTGACGGGATCGGGTGCCACAGGGCTACAGCTGCAGGCCCTTTATCTCTAATTGCATTAATTTGGGCATTTCTCTCTTCCTCCCTCTTTTGCCTCTCCCTCCCTCCCTCCCTCCTTGTCTGCCCTATTAAGTTTGAGTAAGGGGTTGTTACTCTTGTTTATCCTTTCAAAGAACCAACTCAACGATTCTTTGTATTGTTTTCTCCCATTTCATTGATTTCTTCCTTGATCTTTATTATTTCTTTTTCTTTGCTAGATTTGAGTGTGGCTTATTGTTTTCCTAATGTCTTAAGGTGTATCATTAAATTATTTGACTTTTCTCTGATTTGTTGATGTAGGCACTCACAGCTATGAATTTCCCCTAGAAGTACCTTTCTTGTATCCCAAAAGTTCTGATCCATTGTGCTATCATTTTCATTTGATTCTAAGAACTTTTAATTTCTTCTCTGATTTCTTCAATGATCTACTAATCATTCAAAAGTGTTAATTTCCATATTTAGCAACATTTTTTCCTTTTGCTATTGATTTGTAGTGTTATTCCATTGTGATGTGATAAGATTCAAGGAATGACTTCAAATTTTGTATTTGTTGAGGCTGATTTTGTGAGTTAAAATGTCTATTTTAGAAAAAGTTCTGTGTGGTGCTGAGAATGGATATTCTGTATCCACTGCATGAAATAATCTGTAGAGGTCTGTTAAGTCTGGTTGGTCTATACTGGTGTTTTAGAGTTTCTGTGTTAATATTTTTCTTTGGTTAATCTATTGATGAGAATAAAGGTATTGAAGTCACCCATTATTAATGTATTTGAATCTATGTGTTTCTTTATGGCCAATAATTATTTTTAATGAAATTAGGTCTGCCAGTGTTATTGCATAAATATTTACAATCTTTATGTCTTCTATTTGATCTTACCCTTTGTTTATATGTAGTGATGTTGTTTTGTTCCTTCTCATTAATTTAGGACTGAAGTCAACCTTGTCAGTTATCAGTATAGAAATCTGAGCTTTTTTTTAACTTGGGGAAGGTGGGCATTCTCATGCTTGGTAAGTCCTTTCCCACCTTCTCATTGTCAGTCTGTCAAACGAGGTGGGATCTGGAAGACAGCAAGTATATGGATCTTCTTTCTTAATCCAGTTGGTTAATCTCTCTTTTAAGTGGAACACTCACACCATTGATGTTTAAGGTTATTATTGAAAGGAGTTTGTTGTTTTATGTGATTTTGGGGTTTTTTTATGGTTGTCTTTTTTTCTGGTTTTCTTTTTTTAAGGTACTGGGGGTTGAACACAGCCCTTCATGCTCGCATGCTTTGCAAGTGCTGTATCACAGAGCTGCTCAGCCCTTTTTTAAATTTTTTTTTTCTTTTTTTCTTTTTGGAGACGGCCTCCCTAAATTACACAGACTGCCTCTGGTCTCGAACTTACAATCTTCCTGCCTCTGCTTCCCAAGTCATTGGGATTACAGACATGTGCCACAGTGCCCAGCTGCTGTTAGCTGTTTTCATAATTGGTTTGGGTGTTGATTTTTCTTTACTTTCTCACCTGATCTATTAGGGGTTTGCTGGTTTACTAAGTTAGATATCCTTGTTTCTTTCTTTTGTTTGTGTATTCCTCTCATTTATTCATTCCTGTGTTCTCATGTTTTTCTCTTTTTCTACACATAGGAGTTTAAGTATCTTCTGCAATGATGGTTTGGTTCATGAATTGTTTAAATATGTTTATCTTGAAAGATCTTTATTTTTCCATCTATTTTAAAACATAATATTGCTGAATAATATTCTTGCTAGGCAGTTTTTTACTTTCAGTGCTTGAAATATGTGATTCCATGCATTCCTGGCTTTAGGGTTACTTCTAAGAGGCCAGATGCTATTCTGATGGTTTGTCTTTGTTAGTGAGTTGGCCTTTTTCTACTGAAGACTTTAATATTGTGAGATGCTATCTCAAGACGAAAAATCAAAATTGAAAACTCAACTGGGAGTACAGCCTAGTGGTGGAGCACTTGCAAAGTACATGCAAGGCCCTGGGTTCAACCCCCAAGTACTGCAATAAATAAATAAATAGTCTATATTTGAAGGAAAAAAAAAAAAAAGTAAGCACTGGATAAATTATTTCTACTACTGAGACCAGGGAAAGTTTCACAAAAGAATAAACTACAAGTTAGGACTTCCTTGTATCTTAAAATTAGTAAGATTGGTATTATTAAGATGAGCATCTATAGAATTTAGGGGGGAAAAGATTCCAAAAAGAAAACAACATCAAAAGCAAAAGCACCAAAGTTGGAGAGAAAAAGCCATACACAAAAGGACAAGAGAGAGATATCTGAATGGTTATTAATCAAGATACACAATAAAATATTAGGATGTAAAGCAGATTAGAAAAGTATTCCTCAAAATAAAAGGCACTGCTTGCTTTCTGAACATATTTTAAAAAAATCAACCTAACAGCATTCAAAAGAATAAAAGTAGGTCAAAGGAGAAAGGCTAAAAGTAGAAAGAGAAGAATGCAGATTGTAATAAAATGAGGCCTAAATAATTAAGGTACATAACACTGTCTAGCCATTAAAAATAAAGTAAAAGTTTTAAATATGAAACAAACTCTAAATAAAAGTAGCAAGTAGTTTAGAAGATCAAATTTTTATAAATAAAATTACCTCTTAATCTGATATTCATTGTTAATCTTTTCATGTATTCACACTCTTTCTATGGTACAAACAGACAAAAAGTAAAAAATATAAATGCTATCTTTTATCTTTATGATCTCACAGCCCAGCCTGGCTTAGAACTCATTATGTAGACAAGGCTGGCCTGCAAGTTGATTCTCCCATCTCAATTTCCCCAGTGCTGGGAATACAGACAGGTACCACCAATGACTGTCTTCAATGGTATCTTTTTATTTACTTCTCTTACTCAGAGTGTGCCAACATAAAAGTTTAATATTGCTGAAAATATAGAAGTGTTGGTCCTGAGATGAAACAAAGAAAACAAAATCTTGAACATAAGATCAGAGACTCAAGATGGATTAGATTACAGATGTGCTGATTCACATGACAACTAAAAGCAACATGAAATCCTGGATTGTATCCAAAATTAGAAAATAATAATAATAATATTTTCCTTTTCTTTAGGCATTAGTAGGACAAGTAGCAAACCTGTGAATGAAATGTGTGGATAAAGTCAACATTATGTTCTTTAATTTTCTACTTGTACTGTGTCCTTGATTTCCAGAAAACACACTAAAGTATTAAGAATAAAGTGGCATCATGTCTGCAATTTACTTAAAACAATTCAAAATAATACATGTATGACATTTTATATATACTGTATGTTGTCGTCGTTGTTGTTAGGTGCCGTCGAGTCGGTATCCGAAAACCCACATAGGGTTTTCAATGGCTGACTGTTTCAGGATTGCCTTGGGAGTGGATTGCCAGGTCGTTCTCCCAATTTTGTGGTGCTGGGAATTGAACTCAGGACCTCAGAGACTACAGCGCAGCGCTCTACCAACTGAGCTAAATCCCAGCTCCATATACTGTATAGGTGTACATATATACACAAAGACAGAGTGCACATTCAAGTGCGTACACAAAAAAGAAAATACAATTACAGCAAATGAAGTAAAATGCTAACATCTGGACAGTGAATGAAGGATATCTTGAAATTCTTTGTAGAATTCTTAGAACCCTTCTGTGTCTGAAATTATTTCAAAATAAAAATATTTTTAAACACGGGGGTAAAGAAGTGCTGATTAAACTAAATTCAACAGCATTCATTCACTTAAACATTTACTGAGCATGTACTAAAAGTGAGACACTAGTTAACAGCTACAAATAAGCCACATTAAAAAAAATTTCTGCCTTTGTACATCTTGTAGTCTAGTTGAGGAAAATAGATAAGAAGCAAATAATTAAAAGGCCCTCCGGCCCTCCTTATCCACAGGTCCTGCACACTTGGATTTAACCAAGAACCAAAAATTGGTAGTGCTGCTGATGTGTACTTTGTAGACAGACACACCTTTAATGGCTACACCTATACTGAGCATGTACAGATTTTTTTTTCTTGCCATTATTTCCTAAACAACAGCCAAACAATTATTAATATTCCATTTATACTGTACTGTTGTTGTTAGGTGCCGTCGAGTCAGTGTCTAACTCATAGTGAACCTACATACTACAGATGAAACACTACTGTCATGCTTCTCTGCCATTCATAGGGTTTTCAATGGCCATTTTTTGGGAGTGGGTTGCCAGGTCCTTCTCCCAAGCCTAAAGCACCTGGTGCTGCCAGGCGGTCTCCCATTCATGCACTAACCAGGACTGACCCAGCTTAGCTTCCGAGATCTGACGGGATCGGACACCACAGTGGTAGGGCTGCAGGCTTACAATGTATTGTTGTTGTCGTTTGGTGCTGTTGAGTGGGTGTCCAACTCATAGCGACCCTACATACAACAGGCGAAACACTATTGTCAGTGCTTCTCTGCCATTAATAGGGTTTTCAATGGCGGACTGATTTTTGGGAGTGGGTTGTAAGGTCTTTCTCACTACACTGTATTAGATATTATAAATTAATTCACAGATTTAAAGTATACAAATAAGGATGTGCAGTTTATATGCAAATACTATGGCATTTTATGTCAAAGACTTGAGAATTTGGGAGTTTTGTCCTCATGGGACATTCTGGAAGCAACCCTTAGCAGATACTTAAAGAAGACTATACTGTGTTAGATGACAGAAGAACACACACACATGTATATGAATACACACACACATAGAAAAGGGAAGTAATTAAGTTGCACTAAGTGGGGTGGGGATTTGTAAGGCCAATATCATCTTTAGGGCAGGCTTCAATGAAAAAAAAAATGACATTTGAGCAAGAACTTAATGAAGGGAGACAAGAAGCTATGCAGTTATTTGCAGTTATTGGGGATCCAAAAAACCTGTTTGTTTATTCAAGTTTTTTGAGGAAGGATCTCGCCATGTAGCCTAGGCTATTCTGGAACTTGCTAGGTCATCTGAGCTAACTTTGAACTCATGTCAATTGTCCTACCCTAGCCTCCCGAATATTGTGGTTACAGGCACACACCAGGCTCTCAAAAAATAAATAGTAATTTTTTCTTCTTAAAGAACTTAACATTCTGAAACTGGGTCCTAAGTCACAGAACAAGTCTGAAAATTCTGAACTAAAGCTTATGATGGTAGCTTAAAAAAGTTTTATAGTTAAAAAAAGATATGTAAAATTTGCAAGCATATTAAAAAGAATTTGCTAATAGAGTGGATACAGGTTGAGGAAGAAAGAATCATGGATAACTCCAAGATTTATGGCATGGGCAACTAATAGTAGAAAACTTGCCATTTTGGAAAAAAGGTTGTGGGCAGGAGACAGGAAGCTTATTTTGTTTTTTAAAAACATCTGTGGTCCATTAAATATCTAAATGAAGCACTCAATAGATATTTGGATAGCAATCTTCAGTATAGGGGGAAGGTCCTGATTTATTTCCCACAGACATAAATCCGGGAGATGTCAGTTTAGTAATGAGATAAAATGTGATCACCAAGGAAGTGGTATGTGTAGATAGCTACGATGATGTATCAGTGCAATCACAGGGTTATAATCATGACACCACATAGTGTATGAACTGACATCATTATAAGCATATCTCATTTTATTGCATTTTAGGTACCGTGAAGGTTTGTGGCAACCTTGCATCAAGAAAGTCTTTTGGCCCAATCTTTCCATTGCACGTGCACCCTTCAGGTCTCTGAATCACATTTTGGTAATATGCTTCGAACTCTTGTTGTTGTTGTTTTGGTGGTGGTACTGCGAAATTGAACCCACGGCCTCATGCATACTTTGCAAGTACTCTACCACAGAGGTGCATGCCCAGTCTGTCATTTTTATTTTTTTTTTTATCTTGAGACAAGGTCTTGCCAAGTTATGCAGGCTGCCTTTGTCCTTGAACTTGTGATTCTCCTGCCTCTGCTTCTTGAGGTCCTGGTATTAGAGGCATACACCACTGCATCTGTCTGCTTCAAACCTTTTCATCATTATTATATTGGTTATGCTAATCTGTGATCAGTGATCTTTCTTTGCTGTTACTGTTATCATTTTGGGGTGCCACAAACCGTGATCATATAAGATGGTAAACGTGGGAAATGTTGTATATGTGCTGACTGCTCCACTGACTGGTTGTCCCTTTTAAGTCTTCATCTCCTCAAACCATCCATTTCCAGAGACATAATAATACTGAAATTATTCCACTAATAACTCTACAATAGCCTCTTAAGTGTTCAAGTGAAAGGAAGTCAAAAGTATCTTGCTTAAAACTAAAAGTTATAAATGATAAAGCATGGTAGAAGGTATATCAAAAGTTGAGAAAGGCCACAAGCTAGGCCTCTTGCACCAGAGCAAATCAAATTGTGAATACAAAGGAAAAGCTGTTGAAGAAAATTAAAAGTGCTACTATACTGAACACACAAGTAATAAGAAAATGCAATAAACTTATTGGCAATATGAATAAAGCTTAAGTCGTCTGGACAGACTAAAGCAGCTGCAACACACCCTTAAGCCAAAGCCTAATCAGGAGCAAGGCTCATCCTCTTTAAATTCAATGATGCCAAGAGAAGTAAAGAAGCTTCACCAGAAAGGTCTAAAGCCAGCAAACACTAGTTCATGAGGTTTAAAGAAAGAAGCCAATTCCAAAGCATAAAAGTACAAGGTTAAGCAATGCTGATGAGAATGCTGAAGCAAGATGTCCAACAGATCTAGCTAAGATAACTGACGAAGATGGCTATACTAAACAACAAATTTTCAATTCAGATAAACTAATCTTATATTGGAAGAGCATGCCACGTGGGACTTCTACAGATAGCAAGGATGAATCAATTCTTGCACTTAAAACTGCAAAGGACAGGCTGACTGACTTAGAGACTAATAGAAAAAGTGACTTTAAATTGAAGCCAATGCTCAGTTACCATTCTGAAAATCTTAGCAGCGTTAAGAATTATACAGGATCTACTCAGCCTGTGTTCTATGAATGGGACAATAAAGCCTGGATGACAGCCTATCCATTTACACCATAGCTTATTGAATATTTTAGGCCCACTGTTCAGAGGTACAGATCAGGGGAAAAAAAGATTCTTTTCAAATTAGAGCTCTGATGTGGATGTACAATGATATTAATGTTGTTTTCACGCATACTAAATACAACACCCACTCTGCAGCCCATGGATCAATGAGTAATTTCAACATTCAAATCTTATGATTTAAGAATTATGAAGGTTATGGCCACCATGAACAGTAATTCTCACTGATGGACCTAGCGGAAGTATATTTAAAACCTGCTGGAAAGAATTCATCTTTATACATGCCATTAGGAATATCTGTGATTCATGGCAAGAGGTCAAGTTATCAGCATTAAGCAGAGTTTGAAATAAGCTGATGCCAAACCTCACGGATGACTCTGAGACCTTGAAGACTTCAATGGAAGAAGTAACTGCAGATGTAGTAGAAATAATGAGAGAATTAGATTTAGAAGTGAGCTTGATGATTTGAATGAACTGTTCTGATCTTCTGATAAAAAATTCATGTATGAGGAGTTGTTTCTCATAGATGAGCAAAGAAAAAGTTTCAGGAGATGGAACTGGCTCCTGGAAAAGATGCTGTGAACAGTCCTGAAATAAGAACAAAAGACTTAAAGTATTGCATAACCTTAGCAGATAAAGTAACGGTACGCTCTGAGACTGCAGCCATACCACTGTGGTGTCCAATCCTGTTAGATCTTGGAAGCTAAGCAGGGTCGGGCCTGGTTAGTACATGGATGGGAGACCTCCTGGGAACACCAGGTGCCGCAGGCTTGGGAGAAGGACCAGGCAAATTCACTCCAGAAAACAATCAGCCCTTAAAAACCCTATGAATAGCATAGAAGCACTAACAATACTGTTCTGTCTGTTGTACACAAGTTGCTATAAGTCGGAAAACAACAAGGGTTGGAGAAGATTGACTCTAATTTTGTAAGTGTGAGTAAAATATGGATACAAACAGCAATGAATGTTACAGAGAAACTGTTCATGAAAGGAAGAATCAAATGATGTGACAAAATGTGATTGTTGTATTATTCTAAGAAACTGCTACAATCAAACCTTTTAGAAACTACCACTCACATCATCAACATAGAACCAACACACTCCACAAGGAAAAACATACAGAATCACTGAAGAGTTAAATGATCATTACCACGTTTTGCAATAATTTTTAATTCAGATGTGTAATTTTTAGCCATAATGCTATTGTACATGTAACACACTACAATGCAAACATAATTTTTACATGTATTGCTCTTCCTGTTTTTGTTAGGTGTCACTGAGTAGTATCTGACTCATATCGACCCTCTGTACAGCACAATACCCGCTGACACTGTGCCCTATACACAGCACAATATAATACTCCCCGACCCCGAGCTATGCACATGATCTTTTTCATGTTTAAGCCCACTGTTGAAGTTGCTGTGACAATCCATCTAGCTGGCAGTCTTTTGTTTTTTTCTTGACCTGTGACTCTCCCAAATATGATGTCCTTCTCCAGGGATGGGTCCCTCCTGACATGTCCAAAATACATAAACTGCAAAGTAATAAACCTTGCTTACAAGGAGCAATCTGATTGCACTTCTTCTAGGATGAATATGTTGGTTATTTAAGCAGTCATGGTTATCTCCACTACCACAATTCAAAAGGATCAATTCTTCTTCTGTCTCCCTTAGAAAATGTCCCGCTTTCACATGCCTGTGACACAACCAAAAATACCAGTGTGTGAGTTAGACGCACCTTTGTCTTCAATATGACATCTTTACTTGTCAACACTTTAAACAGGACTTTTGCAACAGCTTTTCCCAATGCAACGTGTCTTTTGATTTCTTAACTGTTGCTTCCATGGATGCTAACTGTAGAACCAAGAAACACAAAATCTTGGACAACCTCAATCTTTTCTCCATGCATCACAAAGTTACTTACTGATCCAGTTGTAAAGATTTCTGTTTTCTTGCTTGGAGGCACAACCCGCAACTGAAGGCTGTGTTCTCTGATCTTCATTAGTAAATGTTTCAAATATTCTTCACTTTCAGCAAGCAAAGTTGTGTCATCTGCATAACACAGGTTGTAAATGAGTCCTATTCCAAATCAATTGCTGTGTTCTTTTTCATAAAGTCCGGCTTCTCAGATTATTTGTTCAGCATAAAGACTGAAGACATACAATGAAATGACACTGTCCTGACATGCAACTTTCTTGACTTTAAACAGGCAAGGCAGCATTCCCTTGTTGTTTGAATAACTGCCTCCTAGTCCATGTACTTGAGAGACGGACCCAGCAAGCCACTCCCAAAAATCAATCTGCCATTGAAAACCCTATGAACAGCAGAGAAGCACTGACAAAGTGTTTCGCCTGTTGTACGTTGGGTCACTATGAGTTGGATACCGACTCGATGGCCCCTAACAATAAGTCCATGTACAGATTTCTCATGAATACAATTAAGCGCTCTGGTATTCCCATTATTTGCAATTTTATCCATAATTTGTTGTGATACACACAGTCAAATGCCTTTGCATAATCAATAAAACAGATTTCTTTCTGGTATTCTCTGCTTTCAAATAATATCCATCTAACATCAGCAATAATATCCTTGGTTCCACACACACTTCTCAATGTGACTTGATTTTCCGGCAGTTCCTGTCTATATACTGCTGCAGTCAGTTTTGAATGATCTTTAGTAAAATTTTGCTTGCATGTGATATTAATGATATTGTTCAATAGTTTCCACATTCAGTTGGATACGCTTTCTTGGGAATAGGCACAAATATGCATCTCTTCTAGTCAGCTGGCCAGGTAGCTGTTTTCCAAATGTGTTGACATAGACAAGTGAGCAATTCCAGTGCTGGCTCTATTTGTTGAAGCTTCTCAGTTGGTATTCCATAAACTCCTGCAGCCTGAATTTTGTCAATTCCTTCAAGACAACTTCCACTTGTTCCTTCAGTACCACTGGTTCTTGATCATATGCAATATTTTGAAATGGTTAGTCACTCACCAATTCTATTTGGAATAATGATTCTGTGTATTCCTTCCACCTTCTTTGGATGTTTTCTAAGTTGTTTAATATTTTCTCAGTAGAGTCCTTCACTGTTGCCATGCAAGATTTGAATTTTTTCTTCAATTCTTTAAGCTTGAGAAAAAAGAGGATGTTCTTCCCTTTTGGTTTTCCATCTGCAGCTCTTTGCACATGTCACTATAATATTTGATTTCCTCTTCTCAAGCTGCCCTTTGAAATCTTCTGTTTAATTCTTTAACTTCATCATGTCTTCCTTTTACTTTAGCTACTAGAGGTTCAAGGGAAATTTTCAGAGTCTCTTTTGACATGTAATTTGGTCTTGTGTTTCCTGGTCTTTTTAATAGCCTTTTGCTTTCATCATGAATGATGTCTTTGATGTCATGTCACAACTCATCTGGACTTTGACCACTGGTGTTTAACACAACAAATCTCTTCTTGAAATGGTCTCTGAACTAAGGTGGGATATAGTCAAGATCATACTTTGGCTCTCCTACACTTGTTCTAATTTTCTTCAGTTTCAGTTTGAACCTGCTTATGAACAGTTGACAGTCTGATCTACAATCAGCACCTGTCTTGTTCTGACTGTCGATATTGAAGTTGTCCATCATGTCTTTCCATAAATGTAGTCAGTTTAGTTCCTGTGTATTCCACCCAGTGTCTTCCATGTGTACTGTTTTTCGTAAGTGCTGTGTAACTGGGTCTGACTCTTAGAGACCCTAAGAGGTTTTTTGTTGTTGTTGTTTGTGTGTGTGTGTGTGGTACTGGGGGTTGAACCCAGGGCCTTGCGCTTGCATGCTTTGCAAGTGCAGGACCACTGAGCTGCACCCCTAGCCTTTTTTTTTTTCCTTTACTTTCTGAGACAGGGTCTCGCTAAGTTATGCAGACTTCCTCTGGTCTTGAACTTGTGATCCTCCTGGCTCCGCCTCCTAAGCTGCTGGGATTACAGGCGTGGGCCACCATGCCCAGCTCCTAAGAGGGTTTTGGAAGGCTGCTTATTTGGGAGATTGTTTTAGGAGGGGGCTGCCATGTCCTTCTCCCATCCCATGTGTATGTTGTTGTTACGTGCCATCAAGTAGAGTCTGACTAGTGCCCTATGTAGAGCAGAACAAAACACTCCATGATTCTGTGCCAGGCGCACAATTTTATTTATGTTTAAGCCCACTGTTGCAAACACTGTGACAGTCCATCTGGTGGACAATTTTCCTTTTTTTCGTTGACCTGCCACTCTCCCAAACATGACGTCTTTCTCCAGGGATTGGTCCCTCCTGACTATATGTCCAAAATACATAAGATGCAGTCTAGCCATCCTTGCTTCCAAGGAACACTCTGGTTGCACTTGTTCTAGAACAGATCTGTTGGTTCTTTTGGTAGTCCATGGTTAGGTTCAAGAACTGTTTACACCACCATAATTCAAAAGCATCAATTCTTCTCCTGTCTCCCTTGCTCAATATCCAGCTATCACAACCATATGATGTGAGTGAAAATACCATGGAATCAGTCAGGCATACCTTTGGTCTGCAATGTGACATCTTTAACTTTTTGATACTCTAAAGAGATCTTTTGCCAAAGCGTTTCCCAAAGCAACGTACTTTTTGATTTCTTGACTACTGCTTACACTGGTGTTGATTGTAGAACCAAGTAAAGCAAAATCATGGACAACCTCAATCTTTTCTCCACTTATTGTGAAGTTGCATACTGACCTACTTGTAAGGATTTTTGTTTTGTTGATATTTAGTCACATTCCATACCAAAGGCTATATTCTTTGATCTTCATCAGTAAATGTTTTAAATCTTTTTTACTTTCACCAAACAGAATTGTGACATCTGCATAATGCAGACTGTTAATGAGTCTTCCTTAAAACCTGATGTCGCGCTCTTCCTTATAAAGTCCAGCTTCTCAGATTATTGGCTCAGCATATAAATTGAAGAAGTATGGTGAAAGTACACAGCCCTGACATACACCTTTCTCAACTTTAAACCAGGCAGTATTTCCTTGTTCTATTCAAACAACTGACTCCTGGTTCATGTACAGATTCCTCAAGAATACAATTAGGTGCTCTGGTATTCCCATTTTTCAAAGTGTTATCTATAAGTTGCTATGGTCCACCTGAGTTCACAGACCACCTCAATAACAGGTTTAATGCATTAGACACAAATGATAGGAGACCAGACAAATTGTGGCATGACATCAAAGATGTCATTCTTGAAGAGAGCAAAAAGTTACGAAAAAGACAGGAAAAAAAGAGAGGACCAAATTACACCTCAAGACTCAGGAACTTGCCCTTAAACGTCAAGCAACTAAGGTAAAAGAAAGACATGATGAAATTAAGGAACTAAACAGAAGATTTCAAAAGCCACCTCAAGAAGACAAAAACAAGTATTATAATGACATGTGCAAAGAGCAGAATACAGAAAACCAAAAGGGAAGAACATGCTTTGTGTTTCTCAAGTTTAAGGAAGTGAAGAAAAAATTCAAGCTTCAAGTGGCAATAGTGAAAGGCTCTACATGGTAAATATTAAATGATGCAGGAAATATCAAAAGAAGATGGAAGGAATGCACAGAGATATTATACAAAAAAGAATTGGAAGATGACCACCATTTCAGAGGTTGCATATGAAGAGGAACCAACCGTACTGATGGGCAAAGTGGAAGCTGCTTTGAAGGAACTCACAAAACACAAGGCTCCAGGAATTGATGGAATACCAACAGAGATGCCTCAACAAACAGATGCAGCACTGGAAGTGCTAACTTGTTTAAGCCAACAGATTTGTAAAATAGCTACCTGGACAACTGACTGGAAATGATCAATATTTGTGCCTATTCCCAAAAAAAGTGATCCAAGTGAATGTGGAAACTATTGAAAAATATCATTAATATCACATGCAAACAAAATTTTACTAACGAGCATTCAAAAGCTAGTGCAGCAGTATACAGGCAGGGAACTGCCAGAAAAATCAAAGCAGTTTCAGAAGAGAGTGGGGAACCAGGGACATCATTGTTGATGTCAGGTGGATATCAACCGTAAGCAGAATACCAAAACAACTATGTTTTATTGACTTTGCAAAGTCATCTGACTGTCAGGAACCCATGTGCATAGTCATCATTTAGGTTGGTGAAAAAATGTGTTTGCAAGGAAAAGATCATTGGTCTGACAAAATTCTATCATGTGATCTCCAGGATCCTTTCTATCACCAAGGTCTTATTTTCCAACTACTGCGCAACCTCCATTTCCAACTTTGGCATTTTAGTTACTGATAATTATCAGTTCACCTGACTGTATGTTCAATCAACTTCAGGCTGCAGAAGCTGGTAACAATCTTTCCTACCTTCATTTGTGGCCTTAGTGGTTGTTGTGTAAAAATATGAATAATAGTCATATTAACTGGACTTCCTTGTAGGTGTATGGATGTTATTCTATCACTGACAGCACTGTATTTATGGACAGATCTTGAGATGCCTTTCTTGATGATAAATGCAACTCCATTTTTCTTTAAGTAGTCATTTCTGTCATAGAAGACCATATAATTATCGGATTGAAAATGGCCCACATCAGTCCTTTTTAAACTCACTGATGCCTAGAATGTTGATGTTTATGCGCTCCATTTCCCTTCTGACAATTTCTCATTTTCCTAGAGGACTGGGTTTAGTTCAGTTGGTAGAGCACCACTACGCAGTCTCTGGGGTGCCAAGTTCAATTCCCAGCACCACACAAAAGGGAGAAGAGTGTGACAATCCACTCCCAGAGGCAATTCCAAAACAATTAGCCATTGAAAACCCTAAGAGGTTTTATGTTGAGGTGTTTTATCCATTTTGAGTTAACTCTCATGCATATTGAGAGATGCGGGTCGGATCTTCATTTTTCTGCAAGTGGATATCCATGTTTCCCAGCACCATTTATTGAAAGGGCTATCCTTTTTCCAATATACTTGCTTTGCTCCTTTGTCAAAAATCAGGTGGCTATAGGTGTGTTGAGGTATATCTGGATTTCTATTCTGTTCCACTGGTCTTCAGGCCTATTTTTGTGCCAGTACCAAGCTGTTTTTGCTACAACTGCCCTGTAATATATATTAAAGTCAGGGATTGTGATTCCACCTGCACTAGTTTTGCAGCTTAAGAGTGTTTTGGCTATACATGGTCTTCTGTGATTCCATATGAATTTTTGGATCAATTTTTCTATTTCTGTTTAGTCTATCATTGGAATTTTAATGGGGATTGCATTAAATCTATAGATCGTTTTTGGTAGGATAGCCATTTTTATTATACTGATTTTCCCAATCCAGGAGCAGGGAAGTTATTTCCATTTTTTAGTATCTTCTGTGATTTCTTCCTTTAATGTTTTGAAATTTTCCATGTAGAGCTCTATAGGGTCTTTGGTTAGATTTATTCCAAGGTATTTAATTTTGTGCTGGGCTATCATGAAAGGCATTTTATCTGTAATTTCCTTCTCTTCCTGCTTACTGTTGGTGTAAAGGAAAGCTATTGATTTTTGTGTGTTAATTTTATATCCTGCCACTTTGCCGAAGGAGTTGATTAGATCTAAAAGTTTTCTGGATGAGGTTTTGGGGTCCTTTAGGTAAAGTATCATGTCATCCACAAATAAGGATAGTTTGACCTCTTCATTGTCAATCTGAATCCCTTTGATTTCTTTCTCTAGTCTGATTGCCCTGGCGAGGACTTCAATCACTACATTAACTAGAACAGGAGAGAGTAAATGTCCTTGTCTTGTTCTAGATATTCAAGGAAATGGTTTCAGTTTTTCTCCATTTAATATATAATGTTGGCTGTAGGTCTGTCATAGATGGCTTTTATGATGTTAAAGTATCTGCCTGTTATGCCTATCTTCTCCAGGGTTTTCACCATGAAACAGTGCTGCACTTTGTCGAAGGCCTTTTCAGCATCAGTTGAGATGATCATGTGATTTTTGTTTGCCAGTCTCTTGATGTGTTGGATTACATTGATTGATTTCCGTATGTTGAACCAGCCTTGCATCTGTGGAATAAATTGCACTTGGTCATGATGAGCAATGTTTTTAATATGTTGCTGGATTAGGTTTGCCAGGATTTTGTTAAGGATTTTTGCATCTATGTTCATAAGGGAAATGGGTCTATAATTCTCTATCTTACATGTATCCTTTCCTGGTTGAGGTATCAGGGTGATGGTAGCTTCATAGAATGAGTCTGGGAGTGTTCCCTCATTTTCTACTTTTTGGAATAATTTGAGGAAGACAGGTACTATATCTTCTTTGAAAGTTTGGTAAAATTCTGCTGTGAACCCATCAGGACCTGGGCTCTTCTTTGTTGGGAGACTTTTTATCACCTTTTCTATTTCAGCATATGTAATGGGCTTATTTAGGTCACTTATATCTTCCGGGGTTAGTTTTGGTAAATCATATGTGTTAATAAATTTATCCATTTCTTCAGTATTTTTGTATTTTGGGGAATACAATCTCTCAAAGTAATCCCTGACGATTTTCTGTACTTCATTGTAGTGGGTGGTTATGGTCCTGTTTACATTTCTAATTTTTACTATGTTGGCTTTTTCCTTTCTGTTTTTGATGAGACAGGATAGGCAATACTCTCCCACATATAGGCATAGGAAAGTACTGCCTTAATAGGACTCCAATTGCTAAATAAATTGCAACAAGAATAGATAAATGGGATTATGTGAAATTAAAAAGCTTCTGTACTGCAAAGGAAACAATTAACAGAGTCAAGGAAATCCCCCACTGAATGGGAAAAAATCTTTGCATCCTATACATCAGACAGAGGACTAATTTCCAGAATTTATAAAGAACTCAAGAAAACAATACCCAAGAAAACAAATAACCCAATACACAAATGGGCAAAGGAACTGGACAGTTCTCAAATGAAGAGGTCCATAAAGCCATGAAACACATGAAAAAATGTTCAGTATCCCTAGCCATTAGGGAAATACAAATCAAAACAACTCTGAGATTCCACCTTACACCAGTAAGAATGGCCAAGATCAATAAAACAAGTAACAACAAATGCTGGCGAGGTTGTGGAGAAAAAGAAACCTCTTATACCATTGGTGGAACTGTAAATTGGTCCAACCACTTAGAAAATCAATATGGAGTTACCTTAGAAAACTCAAAATAGATCTATTGTATGGCCCAGCTATAACACTATTGGGAATATACCCAAAGGGAGATGAGTCATCATACCACAGAGACACCTGCATCAACATGTAATGCAGCACTTTTCAGAATAGCAAGGATATGGAATCAACTAAAGTGTCCATCAACAGAAGAATGGATAAAAAAACTATGGTACATATACACAATGGAATACTACTCAGCAATTTAAAAAAAATGAAATAATGTCATTTGCAGCAAAATGGATAGAATCGGAGAAAATTATTTTAAGTGAATGAACACAAGCCCAAAAAGAGAAATACAATATGTTCTCACTTATATATGGGGGATAAATCAAAATTTAAAGAAGGAAGATATCCTATACTGAAATTTGAACATAGTAAAAAGCTAAAGTCAACTTAGCAGAAGAGGGACAATTTTGGAAGCAGAAAGGAAGAGGGAGGATCGCAAAAGGAAGAGATGATGGGAGAAGAAAGGAAGGAGAGGAGGAACAAGGAGCAGTGAGGAATGAGAGAGAGGGCGACCTCAAGGTAAACAGCCCAACTTTAATAGTTTGGGAAATAATTATAATAATACCAATAATACCAAAGAATAGTAATAATACAAATGGGCTAGATTATTCATGTACTACTACTGACAATGTAAACTACAGAAAAAAGCTTGAACCTTAATAATAATTGGAGTGGAAAGTTATACAGAAAAATAATCCCACAAAAAGACATGCAATGTAGAAGAGTGGCCTTTGGTGAGGGTATAGAAGAAGGGGGAGGAGATATTTAAGAGGGTAAGGAGGAAGTTATCTTTGCAATGTACAATGAAATGCATATATGGAAATGCACAATGAAATGCATGTCAGAATGAAACACATTAAGTTGTACATTAAAAATTTCCAGTTAAAGAAAGAAACAAACAAACAAAAAACCCTAAGAGGGTCGCTATGAGTCGGACACAACTCGACAGCCCCTAACAACAACAATTTTCCTAGATTCATACTACACTGATTCCATGTTCCAATTACTAATGTATGTTTACAGTTATTCCTTTTCATTTTGAGTAGTGCCATATCAGCAAATAGAGGACCCTCGGGCTTTACTCCATTCTTGTCATTAAGGTCAACTGGACTTTGAGGAAGCAACTCTTCCCTAGTCATCATTTGAGTGCCTTCCAACCTAGCAGAAGGTAATTTTCCAGCTCTGTATCTGACAGTGTTTCTGTGCTATTCATAGAGTTTTCAATAGCTAACTGTTTCAGGAGTGTGTTATTCATGTCCTTTTTCCTAGTCTATCTTAGTCTGGGAGTTCAGCCGAAACCTGTCCACCATAGGTGACCCTGCTGGTATCTGTAATACCAGTGGCATAGCCACAACAGTACAGCAACACACAAGTATAGCAAACTGACAGACAAGTGAGGTTTTATGGACTCATAAATCAAAAAGATTTCTGCAACTCACTTTATTCCAGTGGTCCAAAACCAAACATGTAATGTCTTTGAGTATGCCTGTAAATATTTAGGGAAAAGAGATACACTAATAGCAAATATTAAGCAAGACAACTGCAAAAAAATAAGAGTGGGCTAATGGAAACAAAAGTTTCTGAAATAATAGCATATTAAAAAGCACTGATATTACTCCTAAAATAAAATGACATCTAACAATCTGTTGATAATAAAACAATACTGTTTCTAATAGAAAGTCCTTATACTACACTTTTTCATTAACTAAATGAATAAAACTAGAGATGTAAAGAATTCTCTTTAAAACTTATGCATAGCCAGGTGTCACAGTGCACACCTGTAATCCAAGAAACTCAGGACACTGAAGTAGGAAGGTCATGACTTAGAGGTCAGAGGCAATTTGTACAAGTTATCAAGACCCTGTCTCAAAATAAAATAAAAACAAGAAAGGGTGTGGGGTGCAGCTCAGCAGTAGAGAACTTGCCTAGAATGATCAAGGTCCTGGGTTCCATCTCCCAACAATGCACATAACATTAACAATGAGAATAATAATGGTGCATTAACAAAATAACATTTTTTAAAAGAAATGGGTAAATTCCTAGACACACAAAGCCTACCAAGACTGAACAATTAATAGAAAACCTGAACAGACCAAAAACATACAATACCACTGAATTAGTCATAAGTCTTCCACAAAGAAAAACCCAAGATCAGATGGCTTTACTGCTCAACATTTAAAGAGGCAATAATGTCAATTCTACTCAAGCTACTCCAAAGGACATGGAAAGAACCCTATCAAATTTATTATACAAAAGCAGTATTACTTTGATACCATAACCAGACAAGAACCTAGGGGGGAAAAGACCCCAAGATCAATATCCATGATGAACACAGATGCAAAAATTATAAACAATATACTAGCAAATCAAATCTAACAGAACATCAAAAACATTCTTTGCCATGATCAACCAAGATTTATTCCAGAGATGAAAGGATACTTCAACAAACATAATCAATAAATAATATCAAAAGAATGGCCTGGAGCCGTATCACTGTAGCATCTGATCCCATCAGATCTCAGAAGCTAAGCAGTTTCAGACCTGGTTAGTACTTGGATGAGAGACCACCTGGGAACACCAGGTGCTATAGGCTTGGGAGAAGGACCTGGCAACCCATTCCTGCTAAAAAACAATTTGCCATTGAAACCTCTATGAATAGCAGAGAAGCACGACAATTCTGTTTTGTCTGTTGAGTGTAGGGTTGCTATGAGTTGGAGGCTGACTGGACAGATGTTGATCAAGAGAACAAAGGACAAAATCCACACAATCATCTCAAGGAGTTGCATAAAAAGTATCTGATAAAATTCAATAATTCTTTCTGATAAAAACTCTCAACAGACTAGGTATAGAAGGAATGCCCGTTAACATAATAATAGCCATATGAGAGAAATCCACAACTAATATTATACTGAATGGGGCAAAGTTGAAAGCTTTTCCACTAAGATCTGGAACAAGATAAGTTTTTACCAGTTTTATTCTACATAGTACTGGAAGTCCTTACCAGAGCAATTGGGCAAGAGAAAGAAATAAAGGCAATCCAAACAGGAATGGAAGAAAACAATTTGTCCCTGTTTGCAAACAACATAACCTTATATATAGAAAAAACTAAGACTCCACCAAAAAACTGTTAAGACTTGATAAACAAATTCAATAACATAACAAGAAACACTGGAAACTAAGCAATATATGAGATTCTGACAGTATACAAAATTAACAGAACCAGTAGTGTAGGGAAAAATTGAGAGGAAATTGGCAAAAACTCCCAAACTGTGAAAATGGCTTTTGAATATATGATTTGTAAATTAAAAATCTAGGAAAAATGAAAGCAACTTGGTTGCACATTTGTACAAAACCCTTCCTGATTGGACAATTGGACTGAAAGCTGGTTGGCTCAGGCCATTCCATGAGCTACCTATATAAGAAGCTGCGCTGAGCCAGCTCAATCCTTTTTCGCCTTCTTGCCCGTTCCTGCCTGGACCACCAATGAGGAAACAGCTCTCCCGTTGCAATCATCAACAAGGAAAGAACCTGCTCTCCGTCTGATCACCGACGAAGCAACAGCTGTCTCCTCGTGACCACCGAGCCAACCAACACAGGTGTTTGCCCCTGGAAGGCAAAAGCCCCTGAGGCCTTTCCTTTCTCCCATCTCCTCCAGGGTCCTGAGTGCCGCAGGAGTCCGCGCCCCTCACCCAAGGGTCCCAAGTGAATTTGTATTTAGTATCTGTATGTGCAGCAGTGCTGCCCGTCCGAACCTCCAGGCCGGACCAGGAGGCGCGCACCCCACACAGTAGCATTTAAATACATCAAGAGTGAACTATCTGAAAAAGCAATCAAGAAAGCAATCTCATTTATAACGACAAAAAAACAAAAAACAAAACAAACAAAAAAACCCTAGGAATAAACTCAACCAATGAAGTAAAAGATTTCTATAATGGAACTTTTTTACAAAAATGAATAATGACACCTATTAGGTTGTACATTAAAAATTACTAATAAAAAAGCTTTTTAAAAGATGAAAGAAAATAAAGAGAATACAAAAGGGTGAGGATATCCATGTTCATGGAGCTAAACAATACTGTCAAAATGCTTGTATTTCCCAAAAGCATCTACAGACTCAATAGAATCCCTACCAAAATACCAATGGCAATTTTCACAGAAATAGAACAAATAATCCTAAAATTTGTATGCACCACAAAAGCCCCTGAATAGTCAAAGCAGTCTTGAACACAAAAGAACAAAGTTAAAAGTATCAGAACACCTAACACTGAAATATACAACAAATCTACTGGAACTCAAACACCATGATACTGACATAAAAGCAGACACATAGAACAATGGAACAGACGAGAGAACTCAGAAATAAATGGTATTTCAAGCCAACTTATTTATCAACAAAGCTCCAAGAACAACGTTTAGAGAAAGGGCAGTGTCTTCAATAAATGGTGCTTGTAACATTGTATATTCATACACAACAGAATGGAACTAGATTCCTATCACCCACTAGTTACATAAAATCAATTCAAATTATAGTAAAGACTTAAAGGTAAGACTAAAAACTATGAAAATACTAAAATGTGGGAAAGGCTTCATAACATTGGTCTGGGTAAAGAATTTTTTAATAAGATCTCAAAAATATAGGCAATAAAAATAACAATAGAAAAACAGGATGTTGTTGTTGTTGTTGTTGTTGTTGTTAGGTGCCGTCCCAACTCATAGCAACCCTGATAGGGTTTTCAATGGATGTATTTTTGGGATTGCCTCAGGAGTAGATTGGCACGTCCTTCTCCCATAAAACACTATTGGCAGTGCTTCTCTGCTGTTCATAGGGTTTTCAATGGCGGATTAACTTTTGGGAGAAGGTTGCTGGGTCCTTCCCTCAAGCCTACAGCATCTGGTGTTCCCAGGTGGTCTCCCATTCAAGTACTAACCAGGCCTGACTCTGCTTAGCTTCTGAGATCTGATGGAATCCAACACCACAATGCTGCGGCTCCAGGCCTAAATAGGATTATAGCAAACCAAAATCCTTTTCCACAGCAAAGGAGACAGACAACTTATAGAAAGGGATAAAATATTTGCAAACTAGTCAAGACATTAATATCCAGAATATATAGTACAAGTAACTCAACACAATCCTATTTTAAACTGTGTGAATCATTAAAACAAACATATCTCAAAACAAGATAAACAAATGGGCAAAAACCCTATGAAAAATACTTGGCATGACTAGTCATGAGAGAAATGCTAATCAAAACCACAATAAGTTTTAATCTCTAGCACAAGAGTAGGCGGAGGAGGAGGGATAGAAAGAAGAGGAGAAAAGAAAGAAAGGGGGAAAAAACCTAAAATAAGACACCATCTCATAAGCCAGATGTGGTGGCACACTCAAAAAGCTGAGGTAGGAGGATCATGGGTTCAAGGCCATCCTGAGGTATAAAGGGACAACCTTCCTCCAAAAAAACTAATTAAATAAAATGTCTATTACCAAAATAAATGTTGGTGAGGATGTGAAAAAAGAGGAAGTCTCATACCCTGTTAGTGGGAAAGTAAATTAGTAACTTCATGATAAACAGAGAAAAGACTGAGGTTGTCCATGATTTTGCTTTATTTGGTTCTACAATCAACACCCACAGAAGCAGCAGTCAAGAAATCAAAAGATGCAATTCACTGGGACAAACTGTTGCAAAAGACCTCTTTAAAGTGGTGAAAAGTAAAGATATCACACTGAAGATGAAGGTGCACTTGACTCATGCCATGGTGTTTTTACTTGTATCATACAGTTGTGAAAGTTGGACATTGAATAAGGGGAACAGGAGAAGAACTGAATTTGAATTATGGTGCTGGAGACAAATACTGAATATATACCATGGAGTGCGAAAAGAACCAATAGATCTGTCCTAAAAGAAGTGCACCAGAGTACTTCTGAGAAGCAAGGATGGCTAGACTACCTCTTACATATTTAGACTCATTGTCAGGAGGGACCAATCCCTGGAAATGGACACCACGTTTGGGAGAGTAGGGGATCAATAAAAAAAGAGGAAGACCTTCCACTAGATGGATTGACACAGTGCCTGAAACAATAGGCTTAAACATAAAGAAGATTGTGCACCTGGCACAGAGTGAGGAAGTGCTTTGTTCTGTCATACATAAGGTCACTATGAGCCAGACTGTACCCAAAGGCACCTAACAACTTCATCATTATGGGACACAGTATGGAGGTTCCCCAAAAAATTAAATATAGAACTACTGTATGATGCAGCAATCTCATTACTGGATATATATCCAAAGAAAAAGAAATGGGCATGTTGAAAAGTTACCTATACTCATCTATTTATTGCAGAATAGCTCTGATCAACACAAATGGAAAAAGAAAATGTGGTATGGATGCATAGTGGAATATTATTTAGCCATGGAAAAAGAATGAAATCCTGTCATTTGTGATAACATGGATCCAGCATTATCCTACACAGCATTACGTTGTTGTTGTTAGGTGCCCTCAAGTCGAGTCCGACTCATAGCGACCCTATGTACAGCAGATCGAAACACTTGCCGATTCTGTGCCAGCCAAACGATCTTATTTATGTTTAAGCCCATTGTTGCACTGTGTCAATCCATCTGGTGGAGGGTTTTCCTCTTTTGCGTTGACCTGCCACTCTCCCAAACATGATGTCCTTCTCCAGGGATTGATCTCTCCTGACTACATGTCCAAAATATGTAAGACGCAGTTTGGCCATTTTTGTTTCCAAGGAGCACTTTGGTTGTACTTCTTCTAGGACAAATTTGTTGGTTCTTTTGGCAGTCCATGGTATATTCAATGGACGTCTCCGGCACCATAATTCAAAAGCATCAATTCTTTTTCTGTCTCCCTTATTCAATGTCCAGCTTTCACAACCATATGATGCCACTGAAAATACCATGGCATGAGTCAGACGCACCTTCGTCTTCAATGTGACATCTTTGCTTTTGCCACAGCTTTTCCTAGAGCAATGCGTCTTTTGATTTCTTGACTGCTGCTTCCACGGGTGTTGATTATAGAGCCAAGCAAAGCAAAATCTTGGACAACCTCAATCTTTTCTCCATTTATTGTGAAGTTGTGTGCTGACCCAGTCGTAAGGATTTTTGTTTTGTTGATGTTTAGTCATACCCCATACTGAAGGCTATGATCTTGGATCTTCATCAGTAAATGTTTTAAATCCTCTTCATTTTCAGCAAGGAAAGTGGTGTCATTTGCATAAGGCAGGTTGTTCATGAGTCTCCCTCCAATCTTGATACCACGTTCTTCCTCATAAAGTCCAGCTTCTCGGATTATTTGCTCAGCGTATAAATTGAAGAGATAGGGTGAAAGTATACAGCCCTGACACACACCCTCCTCAACTTTAAACCAGGCAGTGTTTCCTTGTTCTATTCGAACAACTGCCTCCTGGTTCATGTACAGATTTCTCATGAGCACAATTAGGTGTTCTGGTATTCCCATTTTCCAAAGTGTTATCCATAATTTGTTATGATCCACACAATCAAATGCTTTTGCATAGTCAATAAAACATAGACAGACATCTTTCTGATATTCTCTGCTTTCAGCTAATATCCACCTGACATCAGCAATGATGTCCCTAGTTCCCTGCCCTCTTCTGAACGCCGCTTGATTTTCCGGTAATTCCCTGTCTATATACTGCTGCAGTTGCTTCTGAATGATCTTTAGTAGAATTTTGCTGGTGTGTGATATTAATGATACTGTCCAATAGTTTGCACATTCAGTTGGATCCCCTGTTTTGGGAATAGGCACAAATACGGATCTCTTCCGGTCAGTTGGCCAAGTAGCTGTTTTCTAAATCTGTTGGCATAAACATGTCAACACCTCCAGTGCTGCATCTGTTTGTTGAAACATCTCTATTGGTATCCCCTCAATTCCTGGAGCCTTGTGTTTCGCCAGTTCTTTCAAGGCAGCTTCCACTTCGTCTTTCAACACCATTGATTCCTCTTCGTATGCAACCTCTTGGAATGGTTGGTCATCTACCAATTCTTTCTTGTATAATGACTCTGTGTATTCTTCCCATCTTCTTTAAGCCAAGCACAGAAAGATATAGACCACCTATTCTCACCAACACATAGAGGCTTTAAAAAAAAAAACTGATCTCACAGAAGTAAATATTAAAAAGATGGTTACCAAAAGCTGGGAAGGATAGCCTAGAGAGAGAAATAGATTCAGGTTCATTAATTAGCCAGTACTAAATTACAGTTAGATAGGAGGAATAAATGCTAGTGTTCTACAGGACAACAGAGTGACTACAGTTAATGGGAGGGCATGGCAAACCACTTCCGAAATAATCCCAAAAGAATCAGCCATTGAAAATCCTATGTGGGATGCTATGAGTCAGACTCCACTAGAAGGGACATTAACAACAACAGTACTTAACAATGATTTGTTGTGCTTCCAAAATAGTTAGAAAAGAGGGTTTTCAACGTTCTCATCACAAAAAAGATAAACATCTGATATGAATATATATGCTAATTAACATGATTTGATAATTACACATTGTATACATATATCAAAACAATACACTGCATCCATAAATATATAAAATTATATAGGCCAATTAATATTTGTAAAAATGAATAAAAGCAGAAATAAGGATAAATGTAATGAATAAATTTTAAAAATTGTAACTAATAGTTTCAATATAGCTAAGCAAGATGCATCAATCAAAACCTGGAACTGTTCAAAATGGACCTAGTTGATAGAAAATATCCAAGACAAGGACCTGCAGAATGCCTCACATATAAGACCTATTTCATAGCACTAATGTTGAGGATAAAAAGACATAATAGCCCAATGCAAAGCCCAGTGTTAAAACTCAGGAAGTTGTGATATATTGTGATATGCTGTTTCCACAATCACAAAATGGATCTGAGCTTGGTGGAGGGAAAGATGGCCCTGTGAACTAATTAGCATGAACATATGGACTGAAGTACAATTAGCACAGGTCAAGAATGCTATTTTTCTATCCTGATTGACATTTTTTCAATTGTATAAACAGAGGATGAACTTACACTATTTATCCACTAGATTATATAATAGCAATTTCACAAAAAATCAAATCATATTTCATACTAAAAAACAGGTAAGCATTTGGTTATATGAACTCCTTTTCATCAAAGACAGTACAACATTACAGGGTCTCAAATGTATACATATCAAACTTAATTAGGTTCTAACAAATAATAATCACCTGCTGAAAGGGTGATAAAGTTGATTTAAGGAAAAAAATACAAGTTGTCTATAACCTGAATCTTTTAAGTGAAGAATTTTAATTGGAGAACAAATTCAAGTAAGCAATTATGTGGGCAGTTCATTCCCATACCTTCAAGCAACTTTATTTCTAATTTTGCAGCTGTAACCCATCAATCCCAGAAAAAGCAATGTAACCTGCCTACAGTCTCGGAAAAATCAAATGGTAGTAGGGGAACAAGAATAATCTTTAGTTTCTAAATACAATATACTTTTTACTTTCCACAAAAGGCTTGTATGAGGAATACTTTACCATCAAATACCTCTACAAATGAAGAGTATTCTAAGAATGATTAAAATGTGGATCTTTTCCCCATAATTTTTTCCTTTAAATAAAGGCAGAATATAAAACCAAGTATATAGTCAAATGGAAGAAGTCTTTTTCCTATCTTTTTTATAAAAATTGGCCTGAGAAGTAAGTAAAAACTCTGGCAAACAGAAATAATGACTAATCAACTACATCAAAAAAACCCTTTTTTTTTTTTTTTTTTTTTGGTCTTAGCTAGGCTCCATGGCACATGCCTGGAATCCCAGGGACTTAGGAGGCTGAAAGAGGAAGAACACAAGTTGGAGGCTACAAGTAGCCTGCACACCTTATTGAAACCCTTTCCCAAAATAAAAACTTAATATGGGGGATAGAGGTACAGCTCTTGGTAGAGCGCTAGTGGTAGAGCACTTCTCAGGCACCCACAAGGCCCTGGGTTCAAACACCTAGTACTATAAAACACACTTGTTGAGTAACTCACTACAAAAGGCCATCTATCTATCCATCCATCTCCAGACTGATATACCTACATATGTATACACAGACACAACCAGTTAAACAACATAACCATAAATTATAACAGGTGGCCTGAATCTGCATAATTCTAACCAATAAACTATATTTCAAAAATTGCAAACTAGGACTATAAACTGTAAAAGTGTTGGTGATGGTAATAAAATACTATCTTAAAGTCTGATATTGATATATCCAGTGGTGTTTAAAAAAAGAGGCAGAGAAAATAAGCCCTTATTTCTTTTTCTATTCTTTTAAAACATTTTTGGCAAATACATATTATAATATGTATTTTTTTGTTTTCCTATGCTTTTGGCCGGTAATTCTGTCCTCAAGGCAAAGCATAAAAAGCAAAATTCCTCTTCCCCAAGGCAGATCACAGAAACTCTAATCTTCCCCCACCTTCCTGTACTGGAGCTAGCCGCAAAAAAATTATCTGACCTATCTTTGCCCAACAGTAGGTCATAAGATCCTCTCCTCATTACAAAGGGGTCTTACCCCACACCCTAGAGGGAGGAATACTGCACAGAAAAGCCAAGAAAAATGCTAAAGCAAACAGACCTTGCTGGGTTTCATCACCTAGACTATTAACATTAGATAAGCAATGAAGTTTCCCCAAAAAACGCCAGATGTACAGGGTTCAGAGAGATAGCTGAACACATGGAACTTCCTGGAGGATGGCACAAACTAAGTGGACACTGAAACTCCCTGACCCTTCTCTCATACTTTGCCCTATGCATCTTTTTGTCTATATATTTTGTAATATCCTTTAAAATAAACTTACAAGGGTGTGTCCCTGAATTGAGTGAGCCCTTTAAGCCAATTAATCACACCCAGTGAGGTGTCAGGTGAACCCCAGTTTACATAAACACAATTCAGAAGCCCAGGTAAAATAAACAAGGCCTTGCAATTTGCATCTAAAGTGGGAGAAAGATGAGTACTAGGGACTGAGCCCTCAATCTGTAGGGTCTGATACTATCTCCAGGTAGACATGTCAGAACTGAACTGGATTGCAGGATACCTTGCTGGTGTCTGCTACTATAAAACTAACTACTTGCTAATGGAAAGAAACCTCCAAACCTTCTGAGGTCATAGAAGTCTTCTGTGTTGATTTTGTAGATGACATAGATTATTTATCGCAACACAATGATACATACTAGAATATTTATAGATGAATAATAGAACGAAATTAAAAGTAACATGAGAAAGAAACAAGGGGAAGACAGGTAGAAAGATGAAACAAGACCAGCCATACTTGAAAACTGTTTAAGCCAGATAATGATTACATGGGGACATTCATTATACTATTATATCTCCTATAAAAGGACGCTAAGATTTTTTCATAAGAACGTTTATAAAATAGAAAAAAAAACCTTGCTAATAGCAAATCAGATCATAAGTGACTGCAGAATATTAGCCTTAACCTTTTGACACATTGTTACTACTATCTTTAAAAACTTTCGTATGCTTAAGTGATAAATGAAATTTAGAATACTTAAGGATAATCCTTGAAGTAGAGCTACTTTGACCTCTTCTAAGCTTCTCAATCATGTATCAATAAGAATATATCCTGTACCTACCTCTAAGCTCCAAACCAGTACTACCAAAATGCACACTTACACGCTCCCAAGGAATCAGATTTGCAGGTGAAAAGCAGTATGTCTTAACTAACTACACATCAGTGAATGCTTACAATTTCATCCGTGCCTTCACATGGATCATCAAGTATGGACAGGAAAAAAAAAAAAAGATGCCATAATACTTTCCTTTTTCTGATCACTGCTAAGCCAATGTACAAAGTAAAGTTTCTAAGAATCCCTAATATATCACTGAAATTAAACAAAACGTATTAACAGAACTGGTAATAGAATTCATAAACAGCTCATATCAAGCCCATTTATGGGTAAGCATTAAAGGAACAAATAAGATAAGCGTGATACATACTGGAGGCCGGCCAGGACGACCCCTTTTTCTTTTTCCTTTGATCTCTGTTTCTTCAAGTTCACTGCCAGCATCGGAATGGGCAGTAGTTTCATTAGTTGAATCCCTAAAAAAATGTTATATTATTTTAGTAACAAATTAATTAATAGGTACAATGCAGTTCTGTTCTAGTACTTTCTTCATTATTGGTGGTGGGTGGTGGTGGTGGGTGGTGGTGGATGTCGAGTCAGATCCAAGTCACAGAAACCCTAAGTACAACAGAACAAAACACTATCCAACACTGTGCCATACACACGATCTTTTTATATTTGAGCCCATTCTTGCAACCGCTATGTTTCTTCTCATTTTGTGTCGTGCCACATCAGCAAAAGAGGTCCCAGGGGCTTTCCTCCACATTAAAGTCAACTCTACTTTGAGGAGAAACTCCTCCCCAGTCATCTCTTGAATGCCTTCCAGCCTGGGGGACTCAATTTCCAGCATTATATTTCACAGTACTTTTCTGCTATTCATAGGGTTTTCAATGGCTAATTGTTTCTGGAGTGGGCTGCCAAGTCCTTCTCCTTTGTCTCTCAGTCTGGAAGCTCAGCTGAACCCCTTCCACCCTGGGTATCCCTGCTGGGATCTGAAATACCAGTGGCATAGCTTTCAGCATCACAGTAATACATAAGCCCCCACAACACAACAACTGACAGACATATGCGGGAGAGTACTCTCCTTACCTCCTGTTATAATCACTAACAAGAAGTGTGTAACACTTCTACTTTTAGAAAAACTTTTCAGTAAATCAAACATGATATTCTCTCTAATGTCATAACATTGAGTGAAATGAACCCTCCAAATAAAGAGGGATATAAAGAAGAAATCAGTGGGGAAATGGAGGCTGTTGTATAAAATATAAATGTGTAATATAGTAGTAAAAGCCTAATTCTTCAGTATAAAAAGATGAAGATTTGGGAGGAACTGTATAAAATTATGAAAGTCAGTGGTGTACAAGTAAATGTTTAAAAATTGGCTCTTCAAAAATTTAACAGAATAAATTATCATGTTATGGACATAAAGAATACATACTACACAACTTATGAACAATAAAATGATACTCTATTGTAACTTCCATATAACCATAAAATAGTCTCATAAAATTATTTTGATAATTTTTGCCAAACTCTTATATCCATAACAGCCTATGGGTACAACTGATAAATAAACATGAAAGATGGCTGTTATTTTAGTACACATTAACAGAATGTAAGTGAAATGAAAAAGATATTACAATTTCACTTGGCAGCCAATGTTGTGAGCAACTTCTTTGCTGACTCAGATAATAGTTCTAAATACCAGAAGAATACTTCCATGATTTTTTTGTGCTATTTAATGGCTATAGACCATCTGATACATCTTTAAGATTAATCTGCATTATTAACAACTTCTCTATCACTTTCACAAGTTTATAGTCAATAAAATAATAAATCAAATTATGATTTCTGGCATTTGCTGGTTTTCATAGTGCAAGTATTCCCTCCATAGCCAGTTGCAAACTACCAAAGTGCCATGACTGAACTCAAGAGTTTGAAAGTGATGAATAGTAGCATACCATTAAAACATATTTCCACTGTATATACACAAGAGGTGTTAGTAAATAATAACCTCAAGATAATAGTCATACATAAAAAACCTCAAAATGATGAGTTTTGAGTATTTTACTTCTAAGGAACTATTTAAGTTTACATAGTTTAATGTCTGTGTTATACATAACTGGCTTGCAAAATTACTGAAAATTCTGGACTCTTAACAGGCCAATACAGGGTAGCTGAAGGACAGAGCCTATGAACAAGAATCTTTCCTCTAATTTCTACCTTAATGCTTTAAGTTTCTGCATAAAACTGAAAGTTTTAACAGGCCAATACAGGGTAGCTGAAGGACAGAGCCTATGAACAAGAATCTTTCCTCTAATTTCTACCTTAATGCTTTAAGTTTCTGCATAAAACTGAAAGTACGAAGAAAGGTACACAGCAAATAGTAACCCCAACTCACAATCAAATTTCTCAATTTGCTTCACTAATGGTCTTCTTAGTCTCATTCCTCCTTGTGTGTGCTCTCCTTTGGAGAACACAATGTGTAACTTCTATGAAAATGACTTCACAATGCTGTATCAGTAAGCCTGAATACATTCCAGATTTCTAATTCAAAATTATTTATTTTATGTGTGACATGCTTCTTTGAAAGCCATCTCAAATTCACCAAATAGTACATCTAAAATTAAGTCCAAGTCTGGCATGCTTCTGGCTTTCTATTCATGGAAATACCATTAATTGATTTTTAAAGTTAGTGCATGGAGTGTTTAAAATTACTATAAAAACTTATCTTCTCTGTTACTCATATTCATAGAACTATATCACTCTTTCTCCTTGTGCCTCTTGCTAATATAAGTCTTCCTCAATAATCTTTCTCAGTTTAATAATCTGCCTTTCATTCTTTCTTTGGTTATGATGATCAATACTCCTCCAAATCTCAATTTATCTCCTTATTTCTACCATCTCCCTTTTGTCCAAGCTTTTCTACAGAAGACTGCCAGTAACATCATGTTACTCCACAGCTTGCAAATCTCCAAAAGTAATTTGGTATTTAAAACTGTAAATAATATTGTAAATAACATCCAGCAGTCAGCAAACTTTTTCTTATAAGACCACACATAACTATTTCGGATTTGCAGTTTTTCAGGTTCTCTATATCTACTATTCAACTTCAGTACCACACCATAAATGCAGCCACAGACAACACGTGAATGAATGAGCATGGCTAACATCCAGTAAGGTAGTTACAAAAACAGGCATCTGAATCACTAGCAGTAATTTGTCTATTCTTGATTTAGCTACTCTTATGTGTCTCTACTAAAGAACAATAAATCATATTGGTTTTGTTCCTCATTACATTTAGTAAGTTCTGTGCCAGTTAATACACAAAGGGTGCCAAAAAATGTATACATATTTTAAGTATTAAAATTATAATACTCAGCCAGATGCAGGGGCACACACCTGTAATCCCAGTGACTTGTGAGGCAGAGGCAGGGGGATCACAAATTCAAGGCCAGAGGCACTCGGAGTGACTTAGTGAGACCCTGTCTCCACATAAAAAATAAAAAGATGGGGTGCAGTTCAGTGGTAGAACACTACTTGCAAAGTTGAGGCCCTGGGTTCAGCCCTCTAGTACTACAAAAACTAAACTAAACTAAAATAAAATAAAAATAATATATATTGATTACAGAAGATGAATACAAGTCACATTTGACTTCTACAATTACAAGAGATGCTCAAAGTGGTTACCATTGTAATTCAACTCAATTCTGCAAAGTAATTCATAGATAACATCTCTTCAAATGTGTACATTTTTGAGACCCCAGTATGTTAAGTAGGAAAGAATATGCACAAAAGCTTGTAAGAAACACACTGTTGTCCCAATTTTATAGATGAGGAAATGATCTGATAAACTTGTCCATAGTTGTAGACTATGGCAGAGTCTAGTTATATCTCAAAGTGAATCTGAATTCTCTCTAGGTCAGGATCCTGGAACACAAGTTATGTTTTGTATTTATCAGCCTCCTCCCCAATACTGGCAGTTGAACCCAGCGCCTTGCATGTGCTAAGTGTGTGCTTCATCAATGTGCTTCACTCCAGCCCCTTTATTACTTTTTATTTTGAGACAGGGTCTCGCTGAATTGCACAGGCTGCCTCTAGCCTCGAACGTGAAATACTCCTGCCTCAGATTCCCAAGCTGCTAAGACTGTAGGCATGAGCCATAGCACCCTCCTATATTTATCTTGTTCTTCTTGTTGTGTTGTTTTTTTGTTTGTTAGGTGCCGTCAAGTCGGTATCCGACTCATAGCAACCCTCATAGGGTTTTCAATGGCTGTTTCGGGATTGCCTTGGGAGTGGATTGCCAGGTCCTTCTCCCGTCTTTGCAGTGCTGGGAATTGAACTCGGGTCTTCAGAGACTGCAGTGCTCTACCAACTGAGCTAAATCCCAGCCCCTTGTTGTGTTAGGTGCCATCAATTCAAGTCCTACTCATAGCAACCCTCATAGAGTTTTCAATGGCTGATTGTTCCGGATTGCTTCAGGAGTGGACTGCCACATGCTTCTCCCATTTTTGAGGTGTTGGGGATCCAAACCCAGGTTCTCAGAGCACTTATGTGGATAAAACTCACTAGCTTTTTTTTTTTTTTTTTGCAGTACTGGGGGTTGAACCCGGGCCTCACGCTTGCATGCTCTGCAAGTGCTGGACCACCGAGCTGCACCCCCAGCCCATTTTTTTACTTTTTGAGACAGGGTCTTGCTAAGTTACACAGACTGCCTCTCTGGTCTTGAATTTATGATCCTCCTTCCTCCACCTCCCAATCCGCTGGGATTACAGGTGTGCGCCACCACACCTGGCTTCACTACCATTTTTGATACTTACGAAAAATCTATAAGCAAATACAGGAGCAAATCGGTTCCAGCATATAAGTAACCCTTTAGTGAAATTAACTTATGTTTGTGCAACATACCATATATTCTCCAATCGGCACCCTTCCAACAGTTTTAGAGGGCTAAAATATCAGACACGGATCAGAACTGTGTAGGGATTCTAATAATTAGAATCCAATCAACATGCAATTCTGATCCACTCCTGATTTTGTAGTCCTATAAAACTACTGAAAGGATGTGGATTAGAGAATATACAGGTCATTGACAAATCAGAAAACTATGATTTGTTTAATAATTCTGCCAACTCTAGCCAGTTTAAAAAGTAAAAACTATTGTCAACAAACATGTTTATTTACTACAATGTCTAATAGATTTTTTTATATCAAGCAATGAAAAAGATATTAAGAGCACAAGGAAAAACTGGACTTCCCCTTACCTTAACTCTGACTCTCAATCTTCAGAATGACACTGTTAACAGTTTAATATCTTATAAATATTTAGACTTTTGCATATATATTTGTATTCTGTAAGAGTGCACGGCTCTGATTAGATACAGCATAGAGAACAGACACATTCCTTGTTTCCATTAAGCTAAAGTTCTAAGTAGATGGAAAATTTCTATACTAATATATGTGATTCCTGAATATTACACAATAACTTGCATGGAATTTAACTACTTCCCTATTATTAAGGATTACTTAGGGTGACTCTAGTTTTGCACTAGAGATTTGAAATGGCTATCCTTGTAGATGGGCTGGGATATAGCTCAGTTGGTAGAGCGCTGCTCTGCACTCTCTGAGGTCCCAAGTTCAATCCCCAGCACCACAAAAACAGGAGAATTCATGACAATACTCTCCTGAAACAATCAGCCATTGAAAACCCTATAAGGGTCGCTATGAACTGGACACGACTTAACAGCACCTAACAACATCCTTATAGATAAATTATATATTACAAGTGGACAGACAGTGGAAATGCTGGATCAGTGGTACGCAAATTCAAACTTTGACCAGTTGCTCTTTAAAAATCCTCCAAATGGCTAACATTCACATTTATAAAACCAGTGGACATAAATTAAGAGCATATAAAATTAGATCAAATCTTATAAAAATGATTTTGCTCCCTAAAAGTCTCAGTATTCTGTTTGCCTCTCTCCATCTCCACTGAAACCACTTTAGTTTAACTTATCATCTCTGGTCTGTTGTCATTGTTGGCAGGTGCCATCAAGTCAGTGTATGACTCACAGCAACCCTATGTACAAGAGACAAAACATTATTGTCATGCTTTTCTGCTATTTATAGGGTTTTCAATGGCTGATTGTTTTTTGGGAGTGGGTTGCCAGGTCCTTCTCCCAAGCCTACACAACCTGGAGTTCCCAGACAGTCTCACAACCAACTACTAACTAGACCCAACTCTGCTTAGCTTCCAAGATCTGACAGGATCAGACGCCACAGTGGTACAGCAGCAGGCCATCTCTGGTTTAGATACTGCAAAAATCCTCCTCCTAATAGGTCTTCTTTTCTAGTGTTCGGCATTCCAATCTAATCACTACACTACACTCACAGTTATTTTTAAGTTATATGTATCTTATTATATCTTCCCCCTGGTTGAAATCTCACAGTTGCTTCCCTCTGCTCCAGATGGGGGGGTCAGGGGGAAGTATCATCCTTAACATGAATTAGTGGGTCCCAGTACAATACTGTTCCTCCCTCCTCACAAGCCTTAACTTATGTCACTCCCCATTCCTAGCCCTGGGGGGAAAAGGGAGAAAGGGAGTGGAAAGGATTTATTTCAGGACCTCAGACATATCATGCCATCTCCTATCTCAGAGTCTTTGCACATGCCATTTCCTCAGTCTGGAATTAATACCCAACTCCCTTCTTCTTTTCCCACACTCATCTTTCACTTCAAGTATCAGCTCAGTTGTCTCTTTCTCAGAAAAGTACATGTGTTAAGATTCTCATAATATCCTTAACTTTCTTTTCCTTCACAGCAAATGATAGTTTAGAACTATATATTTGTAATTATTTCACATTATCTTTATAAGCTTTATGGAAACAATGAATGAGTCTGTTCTACATGCTGTATCTAATCAGAACCTAGCAATTTACAAAGTATTTTGATGATGCTTAATAGTAAACAGCATTGAAGTGGCAAATCCATCCACAATTATACTATCTAAGTAAGCCAAGAAACTAATAAGGTCAATCAATAGAGTGGGCTTTCTTATGCCTACATTTTTAAATCATAACTGATCATTAATAGCTAGTTTGTAACATTTTTTGAGGCAAGCCTAGAGATCAGCTTCTAATATACTGTCTTCACTTTACAAATGATAGAAATTGAGGTTTTCTTTCCTCTACAATAAAGATAGAAGCTACTGTTGGGGTATTTCCCAAACCCATGTGCTAAAGATTTGGTTGCCAACCTGTGACACTATAGGAGGTAGCAGAACTTTGAAGATGTGGGGCCTAGCAGAGGAAGTTCGGTAGCTGGGATATTGGGATAACCCTAAGAAGGAATATTGGAACTTGGGCTCTCCTCTCTCTTCTCTCTTCTCTTCCCTTTCCCCTGCCTCTCTCTCTCCCTCCCAGTGACCATGAGGTGAGTATTTTCCTCTTCTACTCACTGCTAATATCCACCACAGGGTCAAAAGCAATAGGACCAATGCACTATAGACTAAAACCTCAAAAGTTAAAAACCAAAATAAAACTTCCGTTTTTTAAAAGTAAATGTGTCTCAGGCATTTGTTACAGCAATGGAAAGCTGACTACCACAGAAAACTTTTAGGGCACTGCCTAGAGAAGCAGTTTGCCCCAGGGCCTATCTAGGCCCACTTGGAGGTCTGAGGCTTGTTCCCCAGGCAGTAACCTTTCCCCTACATCTGGGAACCACTGGGCGGCAAGCTTCTAAAGATGGCACTGGCATCCAATCCTTTTCCTCAGACCCCTCAACACCTGATTGGCTGTTTCCAAACCACCAAAGGGCTCCTGATTGGACCGCTCAGGAACTACCCCCGATTGGTTGCTTTTACAAACCCAAATTTGCGTATCTCCGCTGATTGGCCAAGGGCCTTATGGAGTGGCAGCTTCTGATTGGTCCCTGGCTAGCCCCCTGAAGGGGACATAAGGGCAATGTACAGAGCAGACGGGATCCATTCCACCAACCGGGACAGACAAAGCAATAAAGAGCTATTTGAGCTGAGCTCTTGGAGTCGGCATCTTCACTGGGAAGAAAGAAGCAAGGACCCTAAATGTGGGCATAAACCTCCGAGCTGTCCCCAGGGACTGGTGGAGTAGCCGTGGGCATAAGCCACCTTTCCAGGCAACTCGGTTCTTGGGTCCTCAGCTCACCCTCACCAGTCAGCAGGTTTTCAGCATCTGGTTCCGGCTCACGGCTGAAGCAAATGCAGCGGCAGGGGAATGCCCCACAAAAACTGGTACCAAGAAGAGAGTGACTGCTATAGCTACACCTTGTGGTGTGGTTCAGAAGCTTCGGGAACTGGTTTGAGGGAGGAGTTTGAAAAATTTAAAGAGACAGAGGAAAAAAAGGCCAGAATGCTGTAAAGAGTTTGCCAAGCAATTCTGGTAGAAACTCAGAAGACCAGAATGCTGACAGAAACGCAAACAGGAAAGGTTATGCTTATGAAATTTGAGATGGAAATAAGGACTCTTTTGGGAACTGGACTAGAGGCCATCACTGTAACACCATGGCAAAGAATATGGCATTCTTTTGCCCATAATTTGAGACTCTGATGGAAGCTGAGCTTAAAAGTGACAGAATAGGTTATCTGGCAGAGGAAATTTCAAGGCAACAAAGCACTCAGGAAGCAGTATAGGTACTGCTGGCTGCTTTTAGTTAGATTTACAGTAATAATCAAGAGCAAATAGGCAGAGCATAAACATTTTAACAACTCACAGTTTAGTTAGAAATTGAGTATGGATGAAGGTGCTACCAAGGAGGGTGCCAGATAATGAGCCCCTCAGCTGGAACACATTCAAGAGATGACTGGGGAAGAGCTGCTTTCTCAAAATAGAGTGGACTTTAATGATGGGAATGGAGAAAAGCCCCTGGGGCCTCCTACTGCTGATGTGGAGTAACTCAAAATGGGAATAAACATAGTGACTGGAACAATGGGCTCAAACATAAAAAGATCGTGTGTATGACACAGTGTTGGGTAGTGTTTCATTCTGTTCTACATAGGTTTGCTATGAGTCAGACCTGATTGGACAGAATAAACTCAATATTATGGGCGAGTAAGGTAAGCAGGTAGAAAAAGACTTAAAGTTTTAAGAGAGGAAAATATTGATGTTTTTTTAAGCAGGTACAGGAGAATTTGAGGAAAAAAGGAAGGCCCAAAGACACATCAGAGGTATACTCTCTTAGAAAAAATATATATAAATGAACTAAGGCAGTAATAAAGAAATAATTGCTTAAACTGGCAATCACTTTTATTATAGCTAAACAATCATTGTCATACAGCATCAGAGTGTGTGATCCCCAATTTGCACCTTGATATAAAAGATGTAAAGGATAATATTTGCTGTTACTGTGACCACATTTCCCAGAGATTCCAAACCAAGCTCTAGTTCCAAATCTGTCCTACAAATCCAACAAATCTAATGGTATACCATCAAAAATACCAACTGGTATGCCCTTATATTCTTCTAGAAACCAAAAAAGCTAAACAATCTCAATCTCAGGGGAAAGAAAGAATGTTAATGAAGAAGCTAAAGGAGAACAGGAAAAAGGTAGAAAACCAGTATGATATAGGACAGAGGTCAACAAACTTTTTCTTATAAATGGTCAGAATGAGTATTTTAGGCTTTCTAGACAATATAGTCTGTCACAACTTATGCACAAAGTAGCTACAATCGGTATGTAAAGAAATAAAAGTACTGATTCAGTAACACTTTATTTACAAAAATAGGCAGCATGTCAGATTTGGCCATTGGGTCATAATCTGTTGACCTCTATTGAGGACATTACTATCTTTTGCTCATGAGAACATGTTCACATTCATATAGTAAGGGCTGTATATGGATATGGTAATAGGAGGAGAGGGGAGGAAAGGAGATTGCAATACTTACTGTAACACTGGTAACTCTGAAGTAATCATTGCTGGAGAGGTTGTTCCACAATGCAGCAGGCTTTATACAATTCAAAAATTTTAAAACAATCTCAAAGGCAATCCTGTTAATTAAAAGAAATGAAAAATTATTTTAAAATATAATGAACATGCCAGAATACATAGACTACAATCAATCAGCACTACCAGTGATCATACTACTTGATATTTAACCAAGTAAAGTAAAAACTTAAGTCCACACAGAAACCTGCACAAAGGTGTTTACTATACCTTTATTCATAAATGCCAAAACCTGGACACAATCAAGATGTTCTTCAGTAAATAAATGGGTAAACAAGCCCCAATACATCCAGATAATATTTGGTGTTAAAAAGAAATGATCTATCAAGCCATGAAATGACATAGAGAAACTTAATTGTATACTACTAAGAAACCCATCCAAAAAGGATATATATTGTGCAATTCCCCTATATGACATTTTGGAGAAAGGAAACTATGGACACTATAAAAGGATCTGTGGTTGTTGGGAATTACAGGGGCTGGAGGGATAACTAGGCAGAGAACAGAAGATGTTTAGGGCAGTGAAACTACTATAAGTGATACCATAATAGCAGATATATGTTATTATATGTCCATCAAAATTCGTAGAATGTACAACACCAAGAGTGAACTCCAACATAATGAAGTGGTGATGACTTGTCAATACATGTTCATCAATTGTTATAAAAGGTATCACTCTAGTGAAAAATATTATGGTAGGGAAGGCTAGGTATGTGTACTATCTCTTCAAATTTTCTGTGAACATATAACTGCTCTAAAAAATAAAGTCTAATTTTTTAAAAAGTAACAGAAAGTACAATAAAGCAGATTATCTCACACAGCCATGTTACAAAATCAAATGAAATAAAGAAAGTATAAGTGGAATTGCAGATAGTAGGGAAAAGTACAAGGCAGAAGAAATGTTTTAAGAGAGAATAGAGAAAGCAAGGTGCAGTATGGTATGCCTTTAATCCCAGAGACTCAGGAGACTAAGGCAAGAGAACCTCAAGTTTGAGGCCAGAGGCAGCCTGTACACCTTAGTGAAGGCCTGTATCCAAATAAAAAATTAAAAATGGGCTGCAAGGGTAGTCCAGTGGTTGAACACCTGCAAAGCACATACAAGGGTCTGGGTTCAACCTCCAAGTACCACAAAAGGGAAAAAGAGGGGGAAGGAATGAATATGACAGAATAGGAAGGAAGGAAGCCTTACAAAAACTAATAAAACAGACGTAAGATCAGAAAATTCCCAAAGAGAATAGATACTCCAAAACACAAAAACTGCTAAAAACCAAAGTTAAAGAGAAAATTGAAAAGGAAGCTTAAGGTAAAGAACACATAAAATACAGGGGGGAAAAAACAGGTAAAAATTATATGAGATTTCTTGTTGAGAATTATGTAAGCTGGAAGACAATGAACCAACATCTTCAAAATGCTGAGAGAGTTTAAAAATTATATATACTTATATCAATAAAATATATAATTGATATTTATAATTATAATGCAGGACATCTGGGCTCGCATCTTTTCCACATTTCAAAAATCTGTATGGAGAATAAGTGTAGATAACTAAGATTACTCCCAAATCTAGTACCGTGGTTATATGAAAAACCATTTTATGCCCTCAACAAAATTTACATTAATATTTCTTTTTTATTTTTTACTAAAATAGTCTGTTTCGTTACATTTATTTATTTATTTTCTGCTTCTTCCCATTAAAATATAAATTTTTCAAGGGTATAGGTTTTTTGGTTTTATCCATTCAAGTATTTGGAATATTTCTTTTTTCCTTTTTTTCCCTTAACTGATAAATGCTGGTGGGTTACAGGGTAATGCAGCATTTGCTTAATGCAACATTATGCAACTATTACATCACTTTTGGTCACATTTTAATAAACTTAAAAAGTTTGTGGAGCCTTTTGACTAATATGTGGTAAAACCTATGTGTACATAAGATACATTCCAATATTTTTCCCATGAAGTTACATGAAGCTACAATATTCACATGAAGTTACATCATTTACATTGAGATCATCCACTCCCCATTTATCTCTTCACACTATTTCTCCTCCCCATCCCACCATCTGCAATCTTGCTTCCCTTTGCTAGTTCCTTCCTTCCTTCTTTCTATGCTTTATATTTTCCCTTCTTCACTAAGGTTATCTGTGCATTTTTATATAATATTTCTAAAAAATAAAATAAAATGTTGAGAGAAAAAAATTCAACTCTGAATTATATACCAAGTGATTACAACAATCTTTCAAACATAAAATAGCAACATGAAAAATGGCAGAGGAGGAAGCACCAAGAAGCAGCTCCTCTAAAAAAGTAACACTTAAGTTGGCAAATACTGAAAAAAATCTATTTTTACAGAACTTTTGAATCTAACAAAAACTTACAACAAAGAGAGACGTCTAACAAAGAAAAAAGCTGCCAAATTTGGTAAGATGGCACAACAGCATTTTTGCTTATCGCCTAACATCCCCAAACAATTTCTCAATGCAGATTGCTGGTGCAAGGGAAAGGAACATGAACTTTGTTCTCAAAAATGGTAGCTGTCCCTTTTGAAAAGCTTCCCAGATGGTGTTTATTGAAAGGATTTAAATAAACACTATAGATGTATGGGGCAAGAGATACTCTATGAGATGAACAGCAAATAAACTAAGAAGCCTGGAAATTAAAGGCAGGAAAAGAAGAGACAGGTATTGTGGCATGGGCTTGTAATCCCAGCAACTCAAGAGGCTGAAGCCAGAGAATTGTAAATTTGAGGCTAGAGGCAGACTATATAACTTAATGAAACTCTCACTCAAAATGAAAAGTAAAACATGGGCTAGGTATGCGGGTCAATGGTAAAGTGTTTGCAAAGCCTGTGTGAGACCCTGGGTTCAACCCCTGGGGGGAAAAAAAGAAAAAAGAAAAAAAGGAAGGGGAGGGAAGGGACGAGGATAGAGAAAAGAGGAGGAAATGAACAGATTAAATCCTGAGTAGAAAGATTTAGGGCTACCATGTATACATGCATGCCCATGGCTAAATACATGCTCTGAGAAGGTCTAAGAGAAGCATAGGTTTGCACCTACAAGTGACTATTGGGGTGTGGGCAACCAGAAGGTGAAGATTAGGGCAGAGCTGCAAGTAGCCTGGCTGTTCAGGGAATACCCTAGCTAATAACCTATCTGCAAACACCCAAAACTTTCCCTTCTAATTTAGTATTAATTCTCTTTATAGAACTCTGTCAGATTACTAATTTGACAACCAAGATTAAAATTTTCAGTGACCACATGTGACAATAAACACAATCCTTGTGTAAAAAAAAAAAAACAAAAAAAAACCTGGAGCTGAGTGCCATGGCACACACCTGGAATCCTGGTGAGTGAGTGAGGCTAAGGTAGGAGGATCTCAAGTTTAAAGCCAGAGGCAGCCTGCACAACTTAGCAAGACCCTGTATCAGAATAAAAAATATTAAAGGAGTTGAGGGTGCAGCTCAGTGATGGAGGGAGCACCTTGGGTTCAATTCCCCAGTATCAAAGGAAAACAAATAGTATGGGGGAAAAAAACATGAAATAAACAGGTACTGCCCTCAACAGACAGCATCAGCAAATGGGGATTTGGAGGGGCATTGATTCACAGTATTAAAATAATATTCAAAATGTCCTGTTTTTAAAAAAGGACATCCCAAGATGTACAAAGGAAGAAGTATGGCCTAGTCACAGAAAAAAAAAAGAAACCATCTCTGAGGAAACCCAGAAGTTGTACCTAGAAGACAAAGATTTCCAGAAGATGTTGTTGTTGTTGTTGTTGTTGTTGTTGTTGTTGTTGTTGTTGTTAGGTGCAGTGGATTTGGTATGTGACTCATAGCAACCCTACAACCCTACGTACAACAGGCCAAACACTACTGTCAGTGCTTCTCTGCTATTCATGGGTTTTTCAATGGCTGACTGTTTTTTGAGAGTGGGCTGCTGTGTCCTTCTCCCAAGCCTACAGCATCTGGTGTTTCCAGGTAGTATCCCAACCAAATACTAACCAGGCCCAAACCTTCTTAGGTTTTGAGGTCTGACAAGATTGGATGCCACAGTGGTATGGCAATAGGTGAGAAGACAGAGAGAAGAGAAAAAAACAAAAAACAAAAAAAAGAATATTTGAAGACATCATGACAGAAAAAAATTATAAAGACAAAAATCTAAATATTCAAAAATATCGATGGCCTCAAAGTAGGATAAACTCAGAGACATACTATAATCAAAGTGACAGAAGACAAAGAATCTTGAAAGAAACAAAAAAGAAAAAAAAAATCCTTCACATATACCAAATCTTGAATGAAGGTACAGTTCATTTTTCCTCATAAACCAGAAAGTCAGACGGCAATTGGATGATATATTTAAAGTGCTGAAAGATAAACTGCCAAGCAATTCTAGAATTGCTTCTGACTAACCAAATGTAGAATTCAACTGTACCAAAACTATTTCTCAGTGGATAAATTAAGATATTCTTAGAAAAACAGGAGCTGACAGTGTTTGTTGCTAGACCTACCAAATTAAAAAAAAAAATGCTAACAGGAGTACTTCATACAGAAATGGAACCACAAAACACAATAATCTGAGGCCAGAAGAATAAAGAACATTAGTAAAAGTAAATACACAGGTAAATATTAAAGCAACGATTACTGTTTGGTTTGTAAGTCCTATTTTTGTTTCCTATATAACCTAAAGGGATTTAGCTCAGTTGGGAGAGCACTCCGCTGCAGTCTCTGAGGTCCTGAGTTCAATTCCCAGCACCACAAAAATGGGAGAAGGGCCTGGCAATCCACTCCCAAGGTAATCCCGAAACAGTCTGCCATTGAAAACCTTATGAGGGTCGCTATGAGTCGGATACCGACTCGAAGGCACCTAACAAGAACAACAACAACAATATAACCTAAAAGACAAATATATAAGACAATACTTTTATAACTATATTAAGGAACAAAGCTAAGTAGCTATCAATTTGAACTAGATTGGTAAAGATTTAGGATGGATTTTAATTGTGATCACCAAGGTAAGCAATAGAGAATAACTTAAGAATATACATCAAAAGAAAATGAAATTCTAGAAAAAAAAATCAAGCAAAAGAGAAGGCAAAACTGGAGGAATTAAGAAACAAGGAAGACATAAAACATACAGAAAACAAGTAACAATTTGATAAATCTTCTGAATCAGTGCTATTGTTGTAAATGGATTAAGCTTATCCACTGAGGGAAAGATAAGAATGAATGTTTAAAAGTTACACACACACACACACACACACACACACACACAC
>VMDO01010381.1:0-71889 GCA_007922755.1 Pedetes capensis
ATAGGCACAAATATGGATCTCTTCCAGTCAGTTGGCCAAGTAGCTGTTTTCCAAATCTGTTGGCATAAACATGTTAACACCTCCAGTGCTGCATCTGTTTGTTGAAACATCTCTATTGGTATCCCATCAATTCCTGGAGCCTTGTGTTTCACCAGTTCTTTCAAGGCAGCTTCCACTTCGTCCTTCAACACCATTGGTTGGTCATCTACCAATTCTTTCTTGTATAATGACTCTGTGTATTCTTCCCATCTTCTTTTGATGTTTCCTGCATCATTCAATATTTTCCCTGTAGAATCTTTCACTACTGCCACTCGAGGCTTGAATTTTTTCTTCACTTCCTTAAGCTTGAGAAACACAGTTTGTGTTCTTCCCTTTTAGTTTTCTGCCTCCAGCTCCTTGCACATGGTACTTATAAAGATAAGCAATTGTGTCTTTTAACAAGCTTTATAAATATGAAAACTACTGGGAAAAAAGAACAATGATGAATGTTAATATTTTTGTTAGTTCTATCCACTGTTCCTATGACAGAATGCTAATGACTACTTGAGCCAAGAAATATTCTTTAGAGAGGAGGTGAACCAGGATTTGCAGATGATAACCTGATGCTGTTGCCTGCTAAAAGCTTGTTTGTCTGTAATCGAAGGGACATGATATTGGTAAGGATGTCATAGACACAAACTTCTAAATGATAAATTGATAAGCAAATAATTCCACTAAATAATTTGAATGCATATATGGAAAAGTGCACAAAATCCATTTCACATTTTTTGGTAGACTGGAGATTCACTAATGCATTATATTTGTTTCACAGGTGATAAGCGATAGGTTTTTCCTAAGCAAGAAATTTATTTGTGTTTAGAAAGGAGAATAGAGTTTCATTCCAGAATGATTGCAATTGTCAACACAGTATAAAGTTCAAAGCACCTCTACCAGTATTTGTGTTCAGATATTTTAATATATCAGTTCTTTGAGATACATCTTTACATAACGTGCCATGGCTGTTTTAAGGTAGCCCAAGTAATTTTAATTTTTATGGAACATCTTAACAGTTAAAATGTAGTGACAAAGGGCCAATGATAGAAAAGAAAAAACAGAGTAATAGGAGTAGAGGAATGATAAACTAAATTATATAAGATAAATCTATTGAGTGAACGTGATACTGTTTCTTATAATAAGGAAATAAGTCAATGCTTAATTAGGGTGCAGGAAAGATTAGGTTTTGCTTTAAATGGACAAATAAGAACTACAAACAAGAGAAAAGTAATTCTAATAACATAGTAAGCAAAAACAGTGGATCAGAATAAAATATAGGAATTGTTAGTGCCATCAAGTCAGCATCTGAATCATAGTGACCCTATGTACAACAGGTGAAACACTATTGTCAGTGCTTCTCTGTTATTCATAGGATTTTCAATGGCAGATTGCTTTTTGTGGGAGGAGGTGGGGGGAGTGGCTTGCCAGGTCCTTCTCCCAAGCCTATAGCACCTGGTATTCCTAGGCTGTCTCCCATCCAAGTACTAACTAGGTTCTACTCTGCTTAGCTTCTGAGATTTGATGGGATAGGATGCCACAGTGGTAAAGTTGCAGTCAAAATATAAGAATAAGCTCTATTACCTAATAATTTATAAATAATTTGAATAAAGGTAGTGCAATAAGTAATAATAAATGGGAAGAAAAATAAGATACTTATAAAGAAATAACTGGAGTGGTACAAACTAACTAGATACTTATTAACAGCCATTCAGATACAGCTGCCCTCCAAAGATCTCTAGCACTTAATTGGAAGAATCCAAGTAGACCAACTGCAAAGTTAGAGAATTATGTAACTTTAGCTAGTGCAACAGGAGACATTTTTCCCAGGAAAGTAGACAGCAACCGATTTATTTTCAAAACGGTTTTTGTTGCTTTTTCTTATTGCTGTGAAAAAATGCCTAATATAACCTGAAAGGATCAGAGTGAGAAAGAAAGATGACATCAAGAATTCTCAAAATATAATCGATTTTTTGCCAGTGAGTACTATCTTTTGTCAGTGAGTGCTAGCATTATAACAGCCCTTCATTATTATATCATTAATTATTCCTATTTGATTCAACAAACAGGAATATTGATGATATTAATAAAGATACCATTTTAATTTTTATCATTCAATCAGCCCAATGATGAATATTTCAAATGGGTTGCCTGTTTTAATTCTCATGGAAAAATACAGTAAAGACAGAAGTAATTTCTCCTATTCACATAGCCAGTAAACGAGGAAGGAATTCCAGTTTTTTATATGTAATGCTTATTTTTAATCACCATTTTGACATCTCCTACTATTATTGACTAATATTTATATAATAGTGAACAGCTATTGCCTCACTGTGAAATTACTTCTGTCACGTGGTATGTGTCTAGCCCTGAGTGCAGTTAAGAGATCTGGAAATCGATAGTCCTGTCTTCAATCATAGTTTCCTATTAAAAATTTTCTGCTTGAGACCTTGAACCCAAAACTCTGCCTTAGTGGTCTTTGGTGTTCCCCATTTCTACCACATAGAAACCAAGATAATAATATTTCATCAGTTCACAAGGAAAACTAAAAAAGCAGGATAAATGCTAGGGAGTAGCAGAGTATAGAGAGGGGAAATAGAGAATCAGCAAAAATGTGTTGTGAAGATATTGTGAAAAGAAGAAATTAATGCAAAGTACTTACTGACAAAAATAATCAATTATATTTTGAGAATTCTTGATGTCATCTTTCTCTCTCACTCTGATCCTTTCAGGTTATGTTAGCCATTCTTTCACAGCAACAAGAAAAAGCAACAGAAACTGTTTTGAAAATAAATTGGATGCTGTCTACTTTCCTGTGGAACTCATTGTAATGTGTTTGACTGGGGCAAAAAAGATGTTTAAAAATATAAAGTGTACATTAAGCTTATTTGAAATTTGAGTCAAGCACTCTGAGAGTGCTCAACTTACTTCAATTAGTAATGATGGTCCTAAATGGCTGGAATGTATGGGAGGAATATAACACAAATTCCTCCAGAAAAGGGTCGCAAATTCTTAATTTTGGTTGCACATGAGAAACTCTTCACAATCAAATACTGTTGTCCAGGGCTCATCCCTTGAGAATTTGATCTAATTTGTCTTGGTGGGGCTGGTCATATTTACTATTTTAGAGCTACACAGCTGAATCTAATGTGCCAGAGTTGAGAAATATTGCTGGAAGATGATAAAACTCAACCATGAGCAAATTATCTCCACTTGAAAAAAAATAAAACCTCTTGAGAGATTTTCATATACCTTCCTTAAAAATGGGCATCCTTTTCCTAATGTTTAATAAGCATGTGCTGAGAATAAACTGCTCATGAATCAAGAGTAGCCTGTCTCCCCTCCTCCTTCCATCTCATCCCCAGCCTGAAAAAGGAACCCTCAATAAAAACAAGTACCTTCCAATGCAGAGTTGGAGAGGTTTTTGTTTTGTTGTTGTTGTTGTTGTTGTTGTTGTTGTTTGATTTTTGTTCTTTTTTTTATAGTAGAGAATACTTTCTTTAAAGTTAGTACTAAATTTGGGAAAATAAGATCTGGTGTCATTATGAACCAGAAATTTCCAGAAATAATGTGGAGAGCGCGTCCCCTGTGGCCCTGGGGATGGTTTAGAAGAATCCTCTAGCCCTTAGATCCACCCAGGATCCTGGAATATTCCTGCCTCTCTGATCTATGTAACCAAGTGCTGAAGGTAACTCAGAGGGCTTGAGTTTACCAATTGGTGTGCCTGCTCTTGATCCTAGATTACAAAACACCTTCATTGTAGGACTGTGTAACAACCAAAATGTGGTTAGTAATTCTTCATATCTTTTTCATCTATAAAATGATGAAAATGAATAAAATGTGTCTTTACTCTCATCTTTTTTATCATCATAAGATTTTTGGCACAACAATTATCATTATAACTGTTAAAATTCTAATTATATATATGAAGTTACATTAAAAGGAGTAGGATAATTCTCTAATTTCCAAGTCATTTACAAACCTTCATGCTCTCCTTGTCTTCTTCTGGCTCTGTTTTGTCCTGGCATTTCCTTTTCTAAAACAGAGTGATAGTTTACTATATTTCTATGAAGGGAAATTAACAGGCTGTGTGAATCACAGAAGATACAGAACAACAAGTAATAGAGAAGAGAGAGAGAAAGAAGTGAGGTCATAAATACCAAATGCACATGCCTTTTAGAGATGGGAACCTGTAATAATGAGATGTCAGCAAGGTCAAGTAGTTAAGTACTCAACTTGGAGGACTCTGGTTATATTGGCATTTGAGTTTGTAAATGGATTGCATACTATCCACTAGTCCCCAACCACAGAAAGCTGCCACACACTCTCCTACCCCTTTGACAACTCCCTTTTGCCCTTCTTCTTCTGCAGAGAGTCATTAGTAATAACCCTAAAGCCACTGCAAATATATCCCTCACTCTTACTGTGGGCAGGTGCAATCACTCAAAATATACATGAATTCCATGGAGAAAAAGATATTATGATGGCATTGCAATCGATTTCTTCTCTTTTAAAGAAGTTAAATCCATATGACTTATATTTATGTACAGATTAGCTCAGATGGAAAAATGAAAAATGAGTGACAATGAATCATGTAATAAACACAAGAGCTCATAAATGAATAAAATCCCCATGGGTATGAAACTCCGAGCTGAAATTAAAATGTCTGATACATGAAAAAGAGAAAAGAAGAAATGTTAGAATCATAATATAAAACTTTGAGAAAACTGATATAAAAACTTCTAATACATGTAAATACATCTTAGCCCTGAACGAACTAAGTGAAGGATAATACATAAGCAAGTGAAAGATACATCATGAATTTGCAGAGTTGAATAATCCTATTTGACTGATTGTTTATAAAGATAAAATAGACTAATTAAAAAATTTTTAAATGACAATTTTTTTAAAATTCTTATATTTTAGTCCCTTCTTAGTTTTTAATTGTAACCACTATTATACACACTATTACACATATACACATGTATATGTATACACACATATATTTCAAATATATTTATATTACACATATATTATATTTACTGATAAGTGTTTTTGTACCTATATGTATTTACATACTTTTGACATAAATGAGTTCATATTTTACATATTTACATAAATTTTCTCTTCCTTTCATTCAATATAGTCTTACTCTTTAGGGTTAGTTCCTGGCTCTATCACTTAAAATTTATGTGACTCTAAGATATATTACTCAAATTCCCTGTGTCTGATTTCTCCACACAAAAGGGAGATAACAATGATATCTACTCATTAAAGCTGATATGAGGATTAAATGAATATGGTTGTATGATCTTAGAATAGTGGTAGACCATCAACATGGCAGTAGAAGTGTTAGCTCTTACGTTGTTTATGATCATCAACACCATTATAATCATCTTCACCATCACATGTAGGTACTCTGCCAAAATCCCCTCTTCAGTATACTTCTGATGACTCATAACCATTCCCCTTACTGGTAATTGTCTTTGACCACAGGGGGTGACCATACATAAAGTTATGCTCACATTCCAGGGAGTAATTTAGAGTTAATGACTGGCTGAAGTGATGATACCAAATGTTCTGTTTTTCTACCCTCAATTTGGATAATCCTCAATTGTCATCCCAAATCCAGAATTCTCTGCAGAATTATGAGACAGCTTCCTCCATCTTATTTTCTTTAGCCACTTTGTATTTATAAATCCTGAAACAACTAACCACTACTTCTAATGCATGAAACTTCCTTTTGTATGCCCCCCTAAATTTAGATTTAGACTCAAATCTAAAACAATTGGTTCCAGAGGTAGCCTTAGGGAGAATGTTCAAAAATGAAATTTTCTATTTGGATTATCCACTGCTTAACTACTTCTGAAGACTATTACTAGTGGATGGTAAAGTATGGATAGCCTGTACCATTTTGTGCCATAATGTTAAAATTTTTCACTCAGGGTGAGGGTATGATACCAGTGGAAGGAAATGTACCATCTGGTGCAATTGCTCAAGGATTTGTGAAAGGTGAGGAAAATAGTAACTATAAAGTCAGTGGATGTTATATTTGAATAGGAAATGTCCCCCTCACAGGCTCATATGTTTAAGGTCTGTTCCATAGGCCTTTAACTCTTGAGAGGTGACTGTATTATGAGGGCAGCCAACTTTATCAATGTTAGTTGTTAGATGCCGTCAAGTCTGTATCCAACTCATAGTGACCCTATGTACAATAGGTGAAACACTATTGTCAGTGCTTCTCTGCTATTCATAGGGTTTTCAATGATGGACTGATTTTTGGGAGTGGGTTGCCAGGTCCCTTTCCCAAGTCTACAGCACCTGGTGTTCCCAGGCAGTCTCCCATCCAAGAACTAACCAGGCCCAACCATGCTTAGCTTCTGAGATCTGGAGGGATCGGATGCCACAGGGCTATGGCTGCAGGCAACTTTATCAATGGATTGATTTAATTCATAACAGAATGGGTTATTAGGAGATGGGGCCCAGCTGGAGTTAACTAGGTCACTCGAGGATGTCTTTGAAGGGCATATCTTGCTCTGGCCTCTTTGCTTTCTCTGCTTCCTGGCCACCTTGAGGAGAGCACCTTTGTTTTGCAACACACTCTCTGTCAGAATGTTTCTCCCTCACCCTGGCCCAGAAACAATGGAGCTATCCAGTCATGGGCTGAAACCTCTGAAACTATAGGTCCACATAAATCTTTCTTCTCTAAGTTGTTTTCTCAAATATTTTGTCACAATAATGAAAATCCTGATTAACACAATGGAATTAGGTCCTATTCTTGAATTTTACTAATCAGTTAGTGACAGTGATAACTTAGAAGGATTAATCAGTGATTCAAGGATAGAGTATGAAGGACTACAAGCAACTTTGATAGCTTTAAGGGAACTTTAAACATCTACAGCTGGAAAGCAAACAGTGTGAAGAACCATTCTCAGTTCTTAAGTAGATATGGAACTTCAAAGAAAGTTGATTTCTCCATCCTGGAAAGTGACCTTCAGCAAGAATTTTTTCCTTATCTCTGTAAGGAGTAGGAGCTTAAGACCTGGAATGGGGATATCTGGAGGGATATATTTAATTACCTTAAACATTCAGATTCCCCTGATGTTTGCTTACAGAAGAGACTCATCCCCTTGTATTAGAAGACAGCACCATCTCTACCTTCAGTCTTTGATGTGAGACCATTCAGAAGGCTTATTTGAACCAGAAACATTGTTAAGACAGTGTTTGCTCTTTCAGGATATCCTCACATCCAGACCCTTAACACTGACCAAACCCCAACACAGCCTAGCTAGGGAGGCACTAAGCATTGGAAGGGAAGAGAATTCTACATTGAAGTTGCTGTGAAATTTGGGCAACAAGTTCTGGAAGTAACAGGAAGAATATGACACTACATCCTGAGGTACCGCGGTCCAGCCAGGGGAAGGGGAGAGTCGAGGATGAAAGAGATGAAGAGGCCAAGACTAATGGTCTTGAGCAAAGCGTTATTTTCAGCCCTCATGCTTATATAGGAATCATCAGGAATAGCTCAGGGAACTGTCCTTAAAGACATACAGCTGCTTCTGGCAACCTCAGCTTATCATCTACAGCCTCAGCTGCTTTTGCTTATTTTTCAGGGTAAAAGTTAACCTTCCCAGGAACAGTACATTCTCTGCAAATATTTCTCAAAGGAACAACACTTTCTTTGTCTAGTGGTTCCGAAACACTTTGTATATCCTTAAAAGAGCAGCAGAACATCCTGTCTCTTATGGAACATGACCACCATTTTCCATATATAAAGCCTCAGACCCCGACACTGAGGGTTCTGGCTATAGAAGGCAGAAGACAAAGTTGAATAAGAAAAATTAACCACTATAGAATAACTGTACTGAGATACAGGTTTTAATATAGTATCGCAGGTGGTGGCACTAATATGCTGCTAGGAAGGTCCTTAAAAATTGGGAAAAGTAAGGATTCACATGTATAAAAATATGGTGACAGTGAAGAAGGAGTCAAACGATTCAGAGAAGTGACAATTCCAGGATGTATACTATCTCAGGTCAGAAAAATCCCCAGAGAATAATATTTTGGGGAATGAAACAATAAGAGGAAATTCTTTTTATTACAGTAATAATTGAGCAGATGAATGGGGCACTGGCATTGATGAGGAGCTGAGTGGTGGGGATCATCTGTAGGTCAGGATAAGAGCACGAGATACTATGGCTCAACTAACCCCACTGATCACAAAGAGAAGAATAAGATCCTGAAATACCAGTGTTCAGGTGGTGGCATGCATGAACCATCAGAAGCAGCGAACATGCAATCTTTGCATTAAGTTACAAAACTGAAGTAGTAGCTGGGGGTGGGAGGGGAAATGGTATAAAGGGGATTGATTAACAGGTATAGATATGGATATGAAACATAGTGTCCCTAGAAATATAGGCAAGAAATACAGGCAGCATAGATATTGCTTAAAGAATTGATGTGTATACCCAAGAGTTTGAATGTAGAAGCCTCAACAAAAATCATGTTTTCTTATCCGATCCATAATGTATAGAACACCACAGAAAACATATTCAGTAGATATTTCTTCAATCCTAAACCAGGCTTGGTAGTCCATACCTGTAATCCTAGAGCTCAGCAGGCTGCGGCAGGAAGATCGGCACTAGTTCAAGGCCAGCCTGGTCCACACTGCAAGTTCCTGGCCAGCCTGGACTACACAGGAAGTCCTGGTCTCAACCAAACAAAAATTGTTCATTCTTTCCCAAAGGTATCTGGGGTGTTTTGCTCTAGTAATCATGTAAGTTAATTCTGAATTGACATTGGTATCCAGTTACTCAGGTACCCCTAAGGCCCATGTCAGTATCCTGTGTATGGGTCCACTGGGTCCATACACTTGCCCAATAGTAATTTACCCACCTCCAAATATATAATCTGAATAGAGATGTTTCTGAGCACAATTTGCATATTGTTGACTTGATCTGTGTAAGAATTATTTTTTATTTTTCAGTACTGGGATTTGAATTCAGGGCCTCATACAGGCTCTACCAAGCTGCATCCTCGGCTCGTTTGTTTACTTTTTATCTGGAGACAGGTTCACACTAAGTTATGCAGGCCATCTCTGTCCCCAAACCTATGATGCCTCTGGCCTGCGAGTCACTGAGATTAGAGGCATACACCAACATGGCTGGCTGTAAGAACTACCTTAAGAAAGCCAGCTAGGGGCTGGGGGAATAGCTCAGTGGTAGAACACTTTCCTAGCATGCATGAGGCTGTGGGTTCAATTTCCAGCATTGAAAATAAATTAATAAGTAAATAAATAATACTACTAATATTATTATATAATAAATATATAATACAAATAAATAAACTACCTTAAGAAAGCCAGCTAGGGGCTGAGGACTTAACTCGGTGGTAGAACATTTTCTTAGCATGCATGAGGCTGTGGGTTCAATTTCCAGCATTGCAAATAAATAAATAAATAAATACCTAACTGAAAATTTCCCAAGCTGAATCCCATTCCTAATAGAAAATAAAATATATATATAGTACTGCATTCCAAGAGAAATGCACAAGTTAATGCTATACTCAAAAACTTAGACAATGCAAGAGTTATGACTCCTTTCATATCATAATTTACTTTATAAAATTGGCTGTTAAAAAGGAAGGTAGATCCTAAAGATAACCATGAATTACTGCCAACTTACCTCATAACTTCAGCCACTCTCATATTTTTGCTAGAGCAGAATATCACAGACCCTGGCTATAGCCCATGGTCGTTGGCTTTGCAGCTGCTCTCTTTTCCATCCCAGTCAGGAAGTAAGCTCAGAAGCAGATCATTTTCACATGGAATGAAAGACAGTATACATTTTCACTCTTGATCCAGAGAAGTAATAACTTTCCCTCTTTCTGACTTAATAAACTCTGAAGAGACCTACACCTTCTGGACATCTGGAAAACGTCTCACCAGACCACTAAATAGATGGCATTCTAATCAAAGCAGGTGAGGAACAACTGACAAGTACATTGGAGGCCTTGGTAAGACAAATGTGCCCAATAGGGCAAGATAGAACTCCTACTGAGATTAATGAGCCCTGCCACCTCAGTGAAGTTTATAGGGTTCCAGAGGACTAGAAAATGCCAAAACATTTTCTCTAAAGAGAAATTATTATTTCTCAAAACCTCTGCCACTCAGAAGGAGCATAATAATTGAGAGCCCTCTTTGGATTCTGAAAGCAGCAAATTTAACAATTTAGAATACTGTTTCAATACATTTTCTAGGTGACATATAAACTTGCTGGTATTTAGTGGACCCTAATGTCTGTCACCTTGTGCTGTGGGGGCTTGTGTGTTGCTGCGATGCTGAAAGCTATGGCACCAGAATTTCAGATACAAGCAGGGCCACCCATAGTGGAGAGGTTTCAGCTGAGCTTCCAGACTAAGACAGACTAGGGAGAAGGACCCAACAGCCCACTCCTGAAGCAATTAGCCACTGAAAAACCCTATGAATATCAAAGAAACACTGTCAAATATAGTGCCAGAAAATGAGTACCCCAGGCTGCTAGGCACTCAAAAGATAACTGGAGAAGCATTTCTTCCTCAATGTACAGTCAATGTTAATAATAGGAAAGGAATAATGCCCCTGGCACCTCCTTTTGCTGATGTGGCATGACTCAAAATGAGAATAAACATAGTGTCTGCAACAATGGGCTCAAATATAAAAAGATCATGTACATGGCACAGTGTTGGGTAGTCTTTCATTCTGTTGTACATAGGGTCACTATGAGTCAGATTCAACTCAGGGACACCTAACAACAACAACAACAACAACAACAACAACAACAACAACGCAAGAAAAGCTTCATCTTCAAGTCTACCATCCAGTAAAAATAGCCCTGCCACTTAGAACATATTATGTAGAAGACTATATGCTACCAGAGATATCTGTGGTAGAAAAAAGTATTATATGAAGTTGACAAGAGGGGATCCAAAAAAACCTCAGAACTTATTTAAAACAAATTATGTATTCATTTTTACATGTTCAAACACCAATCACATTCAAAGTACTCTCCGTTTGATGCAATACACCTATGGAGACTTTTTTCAACTGCTTAAAACCGGTTTTGAACTCATCAATTTTGATTCACTGAAAGTGCATCTATTGTTTTTTGTTTCATCTCCTCCACATAAACAAAAGATTTCCCTTTGAGGACTTTCTCTTCTGGGGAAACAAACAAACAAGAAAACAAACAAGAAAAAAACACAAAAATTTCATACAAGGTGAGATTGGGTGAGTGGGGAGGTGGGGTACAAGGCTGACAACATTTTCACTCAAAAACCACTGAACACTCAGCATGGTATGGGTGTGGGCATAGGCAGGGTGGAAGAACAAGTCAGGTGTTTGCACAAATTGGAATGTTTCTTCCACAAGTGGTGATGCAACCGTCTCAAAACTTCTAGATAGGAAAAGCTTTGGTTGACGACTTGACCTGGTGGAACAACTTCCAAGTGCATAAGCCCTCTCAAATTAAAATAATAGCTGATCATTGTTTTCACATTTGTTCATCATCTTTTTTGGGGGGTGGAGATCCCCTTCATATATCCAACTATAATAAGAGAATCACAATCATGTGTTCTGTGAAGTCCACTGGTATGTTCTGATTATTTGTGTCATCCCAAGATGTAGAAATTGTGACCCCAAGGTGATGATATTAGGAATTGTAGCCTTTGGAGAAGTAATAGTGTCATGAAGCTAGAAATTCATGAATGGTGTTACTGTCCATATGAAATAGACCTGAGGGAGCTTGTTCAACCTTCCCACCATGTGAGGATACAACTAAAGTAACCATCCATGGACAGTGAAATGGGCCCTCATCCAAAGCTGAACTTGAATTTTCTAGCCTGAAAACTGTGAGTAATAAATTTCTGTTGTTTACAAGACACTCAGTTTGTGGTTTTTTGTTACAGCAGTCCAAAGGAACTAAGGCACCCACACAAGATAGCTTTTGTAAGATCAGTAAGATAAATTAGAGTCTGGGTAAAAAAACAAGGCCAGAGAGTATAGCAAGGTACTAAAAGAGGAATAAACAATGCAAGAATACATACAAATACATACATGGCAAGTGTTTTAGCTTATTTTTCCGGGTCTTTAAAAGAGAAAAATCGTAAGGTTGGGGACAAGAAAGTCTGAAGAAGTGGCATATAACTAGAAAAGTAGATCAAACAGGAGTGAGGTGTTAGGTGTTTTGTACAATTTGTTAATCCTTACCAGAGAGCATCTACCATGAAAGAGATGCTAAATAATCAAGTATATTTCATGTCAAGTTTACATCAGATAATCCATGTTGTCATCTACTAGCTTCAAACAATATGTTTGCTAAAGAATGGCCAGGAGGCACACCCCTCCAGGTTATGCATAGGCCCAACAGGGTTTATATAGAGACTGTAACTGCTGAATGTTCATTCTGCCAGCAATAGAGACCAAAGCTGAGTCTCTATATGTCTGCAATCCCTAAGACCATCTAACTACTTTTGTGACAAGTTGTCTACCCTGAAAACAAGAAAAATCACTTTGCCTTTTATTACAAATATTCCTTATTGGTTTGCCATTTTTTCTCAGAAAGACACAACTAACATTATTTTTGAGGATTTATATTGTATCCATCAGCATAGAATTATATATAGCACTGCCTCAGAATAAATAAATTGCATTACTGTAAAAGTGGTATGTAAATAGGCACATAGGTGTAAGATCCTCTTACTCATATCACATATTGCATCACCCTGAATTTTTCAGCCTGATAGCTTGGCATATTGACTCCTTAAAAACATAGCTAAGGTTTCATCTTAGAGATAATACTCTCTGAAAAGATAAAATGCTATCTTCTTAAGACATGATATATAAAAGTTAATGCTTACCAGATGGTGTTGTGTCTCTATCAGGTAAAATAGATAAGTCTAGAAAATAGAAATAAACTTAGCACTATTTAGTATCATTCCCAATGACTCATTTGAGAAATCTTTGCTTTCCATTTCTAGAAATTTAAACTCTCAAATTCCAGAGGACTGTAGGCTCATGGGACACAACAACAGTTCCATTAATCAGCTACAAGTGTAGGCACATGCCTGTAATCCAGCACCTGGGAGGTAGAAGCAGGAGGATCACAGGATTGAGGCCAGCTTGGATTACATAGAGAGTTCCAAACCTGCCTGAGCTACAAAGTGGGACACTGTCTCAAAATCAAAACAAAACAAAACAACAATAGCAACAACAACAATAAAAGAGTTCCATTGTTCTATGGTTACCACCCAGTTAACTTTGTAGTCTTTGTTCCAAGGGACCAGAAGACAAGAAGAAATGCTACCACTGTAACAGTGGTAAATGGCACTAATATTCAGGAGGAGGTAGGTCTTTTGAGTGCTCTCAAGCCCCATTTTAATGTTAAACCTGAAAATGTAGACCCACTGTATGAAAAGGGCTTGGTAACTACACCTTCAGATGCTTCATCACTGAAGGTCTAAGTCAGCCCTCCACGTAAGACATCTAGACTAGCCAGTGTGCCAGCCAAGAGTGAGGAAAATATAGAATGGGTTCTGGAAGTATGTATAATTCTCAGTTATGGAATCTAGGTCAATTGATTCATTGAAGGTTGTAAATTGTCCCACTGACCCTTCTTTTGTAAAATTTCCCAGGACATTTGGCAAACGGTCATCTTGAAGAAGCATTTCTCAAATGGGTGTACTTATCATAAAACATAAGCAGATATAAGTAATACAAGGGAAGTACCATGATGGGTACTATGAACCACTGCCCAGATTCTTCATCATGGTCAAATCATTCACTCAGAGAGCCAGGGATTGTCAGCTGCTGATCATTTTACCTCCACTCCAGATTGGGAGCCTACAGCCATAGCACTGTGGTGTCCCATCCCATCAGATCTTGGAAGCTAAGCAGGGTCAGGCCTAGTTTGCACTTGGATGGCAGATCACCTGGGAATACCACATACTGGAGGCTTGGGAGAAGAATCTGGCAACCCAAACCCAAAAATCAATCCACACTGAAAACTCTATGAACAGCAGAGAAGCACAGACATTAGGTTTTGCTTATTATTTGTAGGGTCGCTATGAGTCAGACACCAACTCAATGGCTCTCAACAACCATCATGACCAAATTGGGAATTGCCATTAGCCACAGGGAATTCTCTCATTCAACGTTATATTTCTCCTCAAAGAAGGCTAACCGACAAGTATATAATGCAGGGATACAACCCATCTCCCCATTTTGTTACATTTTGGTGTGATTCTAAATGATCAATGAAGTTTTTGATAATATTCATTAAGACCTCATAATTAAGGATTATTGCTCTATCCAGTACATCCCTTCTCAATTTGTAACTCCCCAGTAAACATTCTGCACATGTATATCCTTGTGATAGTTCCTGGAAACTTAACCTAAGACATATTATCATGACTATCTTCCCATGACAGTATATAAATGTCTCATTAAAATGCCTGTATAGTTATCTATTATATCTATCATTCAATTAAACAGAAAGTTAGTAAACCTTAAAGAAACCTAGACTACATTTCATGATGATAGCAAGTGTAGATCATACTAGCAACCAATGGGCTGCAAGTTTAGCGTCTTTGCTTATTCTTTAAAATGAATTCTTGTAGTTCATGATGCCTACAGTTTATTTAGCACAACTGACTAAAAAGAAGATGGCTTTATTTTATTTTATTTTATTTTTATTTCATTTTTTGTTAACAGAAATGCCTGGGGAAATCACTGAACCCATTTGGCAATATATTTCTTTGGTGCTACTTTATTACATTATTGACATCTGATGGTAAGTATGTGTAAGTAGAGAAGTAAGAATACAGCAGAAGCAGATGTAAAATGGTAAAACCAAAAGGACTGAGTCAGAGTAGCAAAAGAGAAAGAAAATACAGTAAGGATTTTTATTTGTGGCTTTTATTTAAAATCTGCACTTCACCTATTTTCCCCCAAAAGGTCAGTGATGTCTGTACTAATTAAAAAAAAAAAAAAAAAAAACATTGGACATTGGATCTGGGCGCGGTGGCACACACCTGTAATCCCAGTGGCTCAGGAGGCGGAGGCAGGAAGATTGCAGGTTCGAGACCAGAGGCAGTCTGCGTAACTTAGGGAGACCCTGTCTCAACAAAGTAAAAAAATGGACTTGGGGGTGCAGTTCAATGGTCCAGCACCTGCAGGGCATGTAAGCACAAAGCCCTGGTTTCAACCCCCAGTACCAAAAAAAAAAAAAAAAATTGGAGACATACCATCTTTGGAAGATTCACACTGCTGCTCAAAACTTTTGTTGTCCACAGACAGACAAAATGTTTCCTGTTCCCTTTCCTTCTGCCCAAGGTTGAAGTACATTTTTAAAGCAGAGAGAGAATGGCAAAGAGAAATATTTGTAATTATCACAACTTATATATCTCATGCAGTCACATGCAAATACAATGTTGCAACTGTTTCATATTAAGCATTTATGTATTAAGTTGTTGTTAGGTGCATTCGAGTAGGTGTCCCATTCATAGTGATGATCTTATATACAATAGACAACACGCTATTGTCGTACTTCTCTGCTATTCATAAGGTTTTCAATGGCTGATCGCTTTTTTATGTTGCAGGGGAGTGGGTTGCAGCATCCTTCTCCCAAGCCTACCAAGCACCTGGTGTCCCAGGCAGTCTCTCATGCAAGAACTAACCAGGTCTGACCCTGCTTAGCTTCCGAGGTCTGATGGGATCAAATGCTACAGTGGTATGGCTGCAAGCCTACACATTAAGTAGGTGACACTAATGTGTAATTATCAGGTCTATTTCTAAAATTTGGTAAGATACTAGGCAAAATGGAAAATGAAAGAATTTATTCCAGTATATATTTTTATACTGTGATGGTCATTCATTCCTACCAAAATGGTAAAGCACCATGTTTGTCCTTCTGCTTTTTTTGTTTGTTTGTTTGTTTTGTTTTTTGTTTTTTAGTTTTTTGTCTTATGGTGTTTTGGTGTGGGGTTTTTGGTTTTTTTTGTTTTGTTTTGTTGTTTTGTTTTTTGTTTTGTTTTGTTTTGTTTCTCACTTAGGTGTTGAACTCAGGGCCTCGCATGTACTTTGCAGGTGTCCTAACACTAGGCTGCACCACCAGCCCATTTTTTATTTTTTATCTTGAAATAGGGTCTAGTTACATTACACAGGCTGTTTCTAGCCTCGAACCTACGATTCTCCTGCCTCTGCCATCTGAGTCACTGGGATTACAGGTGTGAGCTACTGTGCCCAGCCTTGTTCCTTATTCTTTATAATTGTCTCCATATGTCTCCTCAACACATATTTGCCTTAATATAGCCTTAGTTTCTGGTAAACACCTGCTTTCATTTCTTTCACATAGCAGCTGTATTGTCTTTCAAAAGTTAGGTACATTAGGGTCCAGAAATAGGACATATTTTCTTGTTGATCTCATGCTTCAACTCCCACACTATCAGTTGTCAATCTCCTTGTAATGATCTTCCCTTGTGAGGCTCAGCAGTATCTGTCACCTAACATCCAGGTCACATTCACTGATGACTATACACCAAATTTACACAATCCCTCTAACCTCTAAGTTTTCTCATCCTCTTGTGTAATTTCAAACATCCACATGGATGATCCATCTCATGAGTACATATACAAATATATAAACATATATTTATTTATGAGGAATTGGCTCAGGTAATTATGGGGGCTGAGAACACCACCATGATCTACTGTCTACAAAGTAAGAAACCAAGAAAGCAGATGGTATCAGTTGGTCTGTACCTGAAGGGCTATAAACCAGTGAAGTTGATGATGGAAATCCCAATCCAAAGACAGGAGAAGATAAGATGTTCTAGCTCAAATAATAAGGGGGAAAAAATGGGCAAAATCCTCCATCCTCTGCCTTTAGTTCTATCCAGACCCTCTATAGGTTGAGCAATGCTTATCCACATTGACCAGCAATCCACTTTACTGAGTCCATTAATTCAAATGTTGTATTCTCTTCTTTTTAGAATAGCTTCTTATTAAAATCAGTTATGCTAAGTAAACCACAGGCATGATCACAGACACACCTAGAAACAATGCTTAATCTGTTGCTCAGTCTAGTTAACACATAAAATCAACCATTGCAGCTCCACCTCTACCTCTCACTCCTATAGTCATGATCTTGAACTTTTCATCTCCCAAAATGCTCCACCTCCAAAATCATCAATTCAAGCACTTGCTCACTCATATAGCTCTATTCTTCCTGGACCTTACTTTTTCAATTATTTCCATTAAGGTTATATGCTTCTACATTCTTATGGACTATTTGTCTTTTTTATTAAGTCTTTTAATCTTCTTTTCTACTTTTACTTTATTCTTCATTCTTCCCTTAACCATTCTTGTCAAAATCCTTAATTTCATTTGTATTTCTATCATTTTATTACACTTACCTGCCAAAATTCTCATCAACTCTACTATTTTCTTATTCAGTGTTTATTGTTACATTGTAGGATGAGAATGACACTGTAGAACAGAGCAGTTTGCTGTTATTATATATTCACAGTCACTAATAAAAATGTGAACCCCCTTTTTTTCTGTACTGGGGAGTTGAACTCAGGCATCACCACTCTGTCGTATGACAGAGAGGTGGTGGAACCTTTAGGACATGGGGCTTAGCGAAAGGAAGTTAAGTCATTGGAGGTTTGCCCTTGAAGGGAATATGAGGAGCCCAGCCCCTTTCTCTCTCTCTTTGCTTCCTGGCCACCCTGAGTGAACAGCTTTGCTCTACAATGTACACCAGCTATGATATTCTGCCTCTCTGCAGGCCCAAAAACAATGGAGCCAAATTACCATTGACAGAAACCTCTGAAACTGTGAGCCAAAATAAGTATGCCTTCCTATTTAATTTTATCATATCAGATATTTTGTCAGAACAGAAAGCTGACTAACATACCATTTGTATGCAGAATACTCAAACTTCTACCACTAACTCAGGAGCCACAGATAGAATCGCCTCTTCAACATCTCCAGTTGAATAGCTCAATATAGCAAGGTTTTACATGTTCAATGTGGTCCTCTATTAGTTTTTTAGTGTGAATGACATCATAATTTATCCAACTACACAGCTGAACAACCTAATGCTTGCCCTTGAAATTTCCCCTTTCTCACCTATCATATCCAATCAATTACAATTGTGTAAGTTATACTTTCTTGTCTTCATGGAACATTGGCTATCCAAATCACTCTTGCAATTTGTGCAAAATCATGAAAATAGTAGTATACTGGTACTCAGTGCAGTATTATAAAACTTTATGTCACAAAATTAAAGAAGAGCACTTTTCAAGGTAAGAAATATTTTCAGGAATAATTTGAGGCAACTACACATTTTGGGTATAAACTTGTTGTTAGGTGCTGTCGAGTCGGTATCCAACTCATAGTAATCCCACCTACAGCAGGCGAAAACAGTATTGTTAGTGCCTCTCTGCTATTCATAGGGTTTTCAATGATTGATTGCTTTCTGGGAGTGGGATGCCAGGTCCTTCTCCCAAGCCTACAGCACCTGGTGTTCCCAGGCTGTCTCACATCAAAGTACTAACCAGGTCCTACCCTGCTTAGCTTCTGAGATCTGGCAAGATCAGATGCCACAGTTAGTACAGTTGCAGGCAAGGGCATAAACTAGTCATTAAAAAAATCATTTGAAATATAACATGTATTTGTAGTTGAAATTGTTTATTAGAACTATGGCTTAAAAGATGCCTAAAAACATAAGAAAGTATTTCCTTAATAGGACTCCAATTGCTCAAGACATTGCAACAAGAATAGATAAATGGGATTACATGAAATTAAACAGCTTCTGCACAGCAAAAGAAACAATTAACAGAGTCAAGGAAACCCCTATGGGATGGGAAAAAAATCTTCGCATTTTATACATCAGATAAAGGTCTAATTACTAGAATTTATAAAGAACTCAAGAAAAAAACTCCCCCCCAAAAAATAACCCAATACACAAATGGGCAAAGGAACTGAGTAGACAGTTCTCAAATGAAGAGTTCCATAAAGCTATGAAACACATGAAAAAATGCTCAACATCCCTAGCCATTAGGGAAATGCAAGTCAAAACGACTCTGAGATTTTACCTTACACCAGTAATAATGGCTAAGATCAATAAAACAAATAACAACAAATGCTGGCGAGGTTGCGGGGAAAAGGGAACACTCTTACATTATTGGTGGAGCTGTAAATTGGTCCAACCACTGTGGAAGTCAATATGGAGGTATCTTAAAAACTAAGAATAGATCTACCATATGACCCAGCTATAACACTACTGGGAATTTACCTAAAGGAAGATGGGTCATCATACCACAGAGACACCTGCATCTCCATGTTCAATGCAGCAATTTTCACAATAGCAAGGATATGGAATCAACCAAAGTGCCCTTCAACAGAAGAATGGATTTAAAAAAAAACTATGGTACATATACACAATTGGATACTACTCAGCAATCAAGAAAAATGAAATAAGGTCATTCACAGCAAAATGGATGGAATTAGAGAAAATTATTTTAAGTGAACGAACACAAGCTCAGAAAGAGAAACAACATATGTTCTCACTCATATGTGGGAGCTGAATCAAAATTATAAGGTGGAAAAATCCTATTCACAGGTCGGATCAAAATAAAAGGGTGAAAAAAAGATAAGAATGGTGTCAATATAAATGGTCTAGAAAATGCATGCAATTATTCTAACAAGATAAAAACAAAGGTCACTACAGGAAAAGTTTCTATCTTAAACAGAACTGGAACTCAAGGACATATAGAAAAATATTACCAAGTAAAAGATAGAGAAGACTTAGATGGGGAGGGTGGGAGGGAGAGCAAGCATACAGGAGGGTAAGGGAGAACCTATATGAATAATGTACATCAAAATGCATATATAGAAATGTCACAATGAAAAGCATGTCAGAATGAGTCACATTAAGGTATACATTAAAAATTTCCAATAAAAAAAATGCCTAAAAAGGCAAAAAAAAAGAAGATAGACTTTTTAAAATTTCATCTTTAAAAAATTATGTTTATATAGATATAGATCCATTTTTATAAAAGTGATTGCTGCCTCCAGTATTTTTGTGAAATTGTAGGCTATAAAATATCTCACAAAAGGATTGAATCAAACATGGAATCACAACACAATTATTTCTAAAGTTCCCCAGATTGAAGATGAATGTATGAGTGGTAGGTGTGGCAGTGGTGGGTGTATGTAATAATAATGACAAAGGATACAAAAAAAAAATCCAAATCTGACTTTGTCAAAATTCACTTATAGAGTCATTCTATTTTTATATTTAAAAAGTTTGAATCACATATTTACAGTTGTTGATTTATGTAATGCTTTTATAAATACTTTATTCTAGACATTCAGCAACCCATGTGACTATATATATATATATGCATATACATAATTTAAAATGTTGCCAGATATATTTTCCTTTTTAATTTCAGAAAAGAAACACAAAAGCTAGATTTAATTCCTGCCTGAACATTTTTTGCATAACCTTGGGTAAAGTAGACAATGTATTGCTGTTCTCTAAGTCTTCATTTCCAACGATATAGTTCAAACAATAAGAATGCTAATACCTACTTTAAACTAGCTAATGTACAAGTAAAAATGTAAAAGCCATCCAACAGTTTTAGTCACTTAGGTACTCAATAAGTAGCTATTAATAGCATTACCATTGAGCTCTGTTTTGACCTTTTCCTTATATTGATAGGCAAAATTACATTATTTAATTTTGCAAAGCCAACTAAGTAAGATTTATGGGATCAAAAAGAGATATAAGCTCAGGGAGTTTATTATTATTTTTATCTATAGGAAGACTGTGGTTTCTAAGGTTATTTTATAATAGATAATTAGTGACAGGAATTCTGATCTGTTGCAATGAAATAAAAAGAGTTAAAATGAATTATGTTATGTCAGATAAATGACATATTAAATTTAAACCTAACAACTTGAATTGAATAGGCCCATAGAGGAAATATAAATGATCCTTCTCTTTTTTCAGAAGGAAAAGTCCTTAAAGGATTAGTATAGAAAAATTAACTAACCGCATGTCTGTAATCCCAGCGACTTGGGAGGCAGAGGCAGGAGGATTGCAAGTTTGAGATCACAGGCAGTCTGAATAATTTAGTGAGACCCTGTTCAAAAAAAGTATAAAAAAGGGGGGAGTGCTGGGGGTGCATTTCAGTGGTATAGTACATGCAAAACATGCAAGCACAAGGCCCTGGGTTTAAACCCTAGTACCACACAAAAGAAAAGAAAAGAAAAGAAAGAAAGAAAGAAAGAAAGAAAGAAAGAGAGAGAGAGAGAGAGAGAGAGAGAGGGAGGGAGGGAGGGAAGAGGAGAGAGAGAGGGAGAGATGGAGAAAGGGAGAAAGGGAGAAAGGGAGAAAGAGAAAGGGAGAAAGGGAGAAAGAGAGAAAAGTTAACTAACTTCACCCAAACACACAGCATTTTAGCCAAAGGGACAGTAGAAAATATATTTTTTAACTCGTAGCCCAATGCTCTTTCTAATACTGCATCATGAAAATAAAGAGAAAATAATCAGATATCTGTACAGGTAACAATAAAACTATTACCACTTTAACTTGTTTCTATCAGCAAAAAGTGCCATTTTGGGTAATAGTACTACTCTGTTCTCATTGATATCATTATGACAGCCTTTCATTATTTCTCCACACTCTTTTAAGAGTGAGAATCTGTTTTTAAACCCCCAGCTAATAAGATCTATACATCCACCTTCAGAAAGCACACCCAACCCCAATCACAAAAGGTTACTTCCTATACTCCCTTTCTTTCAAAATATGAAAAGAAATTCCAAGCCAGAGGGTAAAGAAAATGAGGCTTCTATTTGGGCTTTTACTGAATAATTATAATGCTTAGCACTATTGTTTCCTTTTAACATTAATTTGAAATGTTTGGCTCTCTAAAGCACACTGGCAAATCCAGAATTTTAAAGTAACTTTAAACTATAATACATATTTTTTATTTGAGAGAAATCAAAGGAACTCAACTACATGTCACATCATAACTTCTTCTTATTTCTTAGAAAAGGAGCAGTCCATTATTCTGGAGTAGAAAAAAGAGTGGATGGGATGTTATAGAGCTATACTGTATCAGTTGTATCATATGAAATACAACAAACAAATTTAGTTATTTTTCCCAAATCTAGCATCTTAGGTTTCTTTAGGGCTTCATGTTCTTTATGAATCTATACTTTTATTATGAAGAAATAATAGTGAATGACACCATATAATTGCTAATAATGTTGTAATGCCTCATTATGTTTTAGTTCAATTAAATATAATAAAACATTCATAGTTATTCAAATAAAAATAATTTAAGCAGTTTTAAAACTTTTTGTTTTTCATATTTTATCTTGATTGAAGTGATCTACCAAATATCAGTACAGAGGTGTATAAGTTCTTAAGTCTATGTACTTTTGCAGGTAAAGTCATTTATGTGTTATATTCAGCAATCACTATGTACACTCTTAATAAAAATCCTTGGTGGATAAATTAAGTATAAAGGAAAAAATGAGCTAAGAAGATTTTGACCAGAAAACTGATTAAATGTTTCCCCTAGAATATAGCTACCCCATGTATAATAAGAATGACGGAAATATTGGGCAAAAGGAATACATTCTAAATTAGAATGGAAGGAAGGAGTGGTAGAAGACAGCACACAAGCTGATTTGCAAATTGGGTTCCATTCTGAAGTAAAGATTTGAATAGAGAGGAAAATAGTACTTTTTCATGGAAAACTCATTTACTAATTCAACAATATTTATGGGCCACCTACATGTATCACATACTGTTCTGATCTATGTAGGTAAAGGAAAAAAATAAAACCAAATCCCCATTTTGTGGGCTTTATAGTTTAGTGAGTGGAAACAGACAGTAAACAATTTCAAAATTATTCACTATGTCAGGAAATTAAAAAATAAAACAATGTCCAGGAATTGAGGATATGGCCAGAGTGCATGTATATGCTATTTTTGATAGTAGGGTCTGGAGAAGGCCTTTATAAAAATATACTCAAATAAAGTGAGGAAGTGATATTTATTCATTTCTTGAACAAATGAAGATTAAGAAGTTTCCTCTATGGAAAACAAAGGAATGAAAAATACAAAAATATATATGTAATAATTTTCAAATTAAGAATCAAACAAATATAAAAATAGGTAATAAGAAATTACAGTATTTGTTAAGAAATGGAAATCTCCATATAGGCAAAAAAATTAAAAATTAGGTGGTGAATGAAAGTTAGGTTGTGGTTAAAATTTTTTATAGAAGTAATAGTAAAAATAATATAATGCATGGATTATAAAATCAGTGTTAAAATTAAATTAAAATGAGATTTATGTATAAATATACACACATGTATATAAATTTATATATAAATAAATATAAGGGAAAATATGCATATATATATGAATGGAAATAATGAACACATTTAATGCCTTCAGAAGCAATGATGATCTTTCTAAAGGGGTATGAAAATTAATTCTTGAGGATTGTGTGTTAATTTGTTTTCAGGTCAATTTTCCATTCCATCTCAACAAATGTTAAAATATATGCCACTTTTTCATCTTTTTAAAAATCATGCAGTGTGAGGTTGAGAGACAGAGAAGCGTGTTCTCAGCAGCTGTGCAATGCTAGCATGTTGTGAATATTCAACAAATATTAAGTGACATTGAAATATGAATTGATAGATAATGAATCACTTTAGGGAATTATCCTGCCAAAATGTTTTGGAAGATCCATGAAATGTTTGACAAATCCAAGAGATCCCAAGCTTTGCTTTGCTGAGATTTATTTATTTGTTTGGGGGATGGGGAGACAGATTCTTATTTTTCATCTGGCTCATTATGTCCTTCTGTTGGAGAGTAATTCATGTTCAAATCATATTACTTTAACTTTTGTTGAGCAATTGATTTCTTAGTGGTTATATAATTGGAAAAACAGAACATCCAGAAAAACTGCCTCTTTTTATTAAGTACAGAAATAAAATTGATTAACCAGAAACTTAATTATAGTAATGGGATTGACCCAGAGGTGGAGAATGAGCACCAGTAGAAGACAGAAATATTGCATTTAGAGGGTTTATGCCTAATAGTGTTATCTTATTTAGCATTACTTAAATAAGAAAAAATCCATAGCTTATAACATATTTTGCCTCTATTTTCTTCTGATTGCATTCAAATTAACAGGTGTTATTTTTGCTTAATACCTATGTGATGATTTTAACATGATTACTTCAAAATTATCTCCCCTTAAGTAACATAATTTTAGTCCATTCTGGGCTACGTTAGTATCTCTTGTCACATTTGTTCTATGTATACTACCATAGCTTACATAAATGTTTTCACAATTCCTGTAATAGAAAAAGTATTTGGATTATTCAGGATTCTTAAAGTTGCAAGTTACAATAACCAACCTAAGGAAAAAGAAGGAACTTCTCATTAGAACACAGGAATTTCTATACTAAAGAAAATAATGCAGCCAGATGTCAAGTAGGGCAGGAAGGAGCACTAGAACAATATCGACCACTGGATCATTCTTTCACCATTTCTTGTTTCTACTTTTCTCTGTTGATTCACTTTATATTTCTGGTTTTGGTAAACTCTCTTTTGCTCCCTGCTCAATGCACATGGCAGCAGAAGTATACAATTATATATGGCAGAATTTAAACCATATCAAGAGATGGACTCTCGGAATCCTAATTCCTAATATTCAAGAAAATGACGTGGATCCAGATGAGGCAGTGTCCAATCATTTTACAATAAACTAGCCAGAGAATTGAAGAGCCATTGCATAAATAAAGCTGCTAAGTGCTCATGTAGTATGCCTATCAGGAGGTGTGAAGCAGAATGGAGTAATTAAGTGGTTCATTGTGAGTTGGGGGATACACAGCAGAGTCCACCATATTATGTAGGTGAACTTTGGGCCAAAATCCTTCTCAAGTACTTTTATTCTTCACATTCTTCACATTCACTATTTTTATGACAAACATACCAGTATTTTTGCCACTCAAAATCTAGTTTCCCAGTCATCTCTTAAGTCATGTCAATGGAGAAATGATCATGCAACAAAGCAACCCTCCTAGTGATAGCTGTAATATGGAAAAATTATAAACATAATTATCTGTCAGTTCTGGAAACTGAAGCATGATATAGGCAGATTTGGGGGCAGAGACAAGTCTTGGAGAGAAAGCAAATCAGAACTGAGTGAGTACCTTAATTTTTTTTTCTGGCAGTTTTGCCCAGAGGACAGCCACAGTCACAGTGGCTGTGGTATAGGAAAGGTTCAAACTCTAATAGAAATCCCAGCTTACTAGCTAAAGAAAACAGGGCAAGAGGCACAGAACATCCAACGTCACCAGATAGTGAGGAAACATCAGAAAGGAGACAGCCAAAGGAAGAGAGGCTTAACCTCAGCCCAAGTCTCTGACCACTAAGCCACATATTGGATGAGACAAATGGAAAGTAGCTCACAGTTGTGGTTCAAGGAACTGAGCTGAGATCTAAGCCACTGCCCATCACAGACATGCTTGCTTGCACTTTGAGTCTAACCATGTTAATTGCTTGGTGAAACAAAAGCATGAACAATTTCTGGATCAATATAACACAATCCAGATTCTCCAAAATCTAATATTCAGAATGTCCAGGAAATAGTCCAATATTATTCACATGCAAATTGCTACGAAAATGTGATACAATCTCAAAGGAAAAGACTATAAACAAGGATGAGGTTAGCAGATGCTTGGATTGTTAGACAAGTACTTTAAAGATGCACTTATAATGATGTTCAGTGACATAAAGATAATTAAATTTGTACTGAGTAAAAGGATATCCATACAAAATTTTAAAATTGGAAATGTTGGAACAAAAATTTTCAAAATTTGAAATAAAAAGTCTACTAAATAGGCTGAAGAGTCAATTGCAAATGGAGATAAAAGGGTCAGCAATTTGAAGACATACTAATAGAAAACATCCAGTCTGAAGAAAGGTAATTCTCCTAATATATGTATTAATTTAAAAGGAAGAAAAAAGAGCAATATTAAGACAAAGAAAATGGTATATCATTTAACCAAATGGTAGAATTAGTATCACCACTAATGACCCATAGTGACATCTTTTTTCTGTTGATATGTTACATTACAAAGGGCACTTCATCATTCTATGGTTTTCTTTCTAAAACTGAATGACCTAAATTAAACCCAAGGAAACATCAGGCAAACCAAAAAGTAAGTATTCTTGTACAAAACAACTATCCAGAACTCTTCAGATGTGTCTACGACATGAATGACAAAGAAAGGCTGAAGTGTCTTTCCAGAATGAGACATTAAGGAGAGATGACAATTAACAGCAACATATGACCCTGTATTGAATCATGCTCCAGAGAGAGGGCATTAGTAGGGCAATCAACAAAACTCATATAAGATCTATAAATTAGTTAGTACTATTCTATCAATGTTAACACTATAATTTTGCTAGTTATATGTGGTTATGAAAGTATTATTAAGAAATGTAATTTCTCCGAATGAATTTACAGTTTCAATGTAATCTAAGTCAAAATCTCAACATGCTTTTTGTAGAAATTGACAAGTTAATTATTACATTTATAAGGATATGCAAGTGCACAAGAATAGCCAAGATTTTTTTAAAAAATAAAAGGAAATAATTGGAGGGCATAAATGACCTGATTTCATTTCTTACTAGAAATAAATGGTAATTCAAAGAGAAAGTAAGGTTGGAGAAATAGACATATATTAAGTGGAGGAGGACAGAGACCAGAAATAAACTCATATATACTTGGCCAAATTATTTTTACAAACAAGCATAAAGATGTTACAATGGGAGATAGAAATATATTTTCAAAAAAACATTGCAACAACTGGATATTTATATGGAAAACGATGAGCATTGACTTTTACTTAATACTACACACAAGATTTATTTCAAAAGGATTACTATACCTAAGTGTTAAAACTAGAAAACTAAAATAAAATAAGAATGTCTTTGGGTTCTTGAGATAGGTCAATATGCCTTCAGTGGAAGGCAAAATATTTAAGTTACTTTATTTAAAAGGATAAATGAAAATCCATAAAAATGAAAACACAAAGCACCAAAAAGGGGATCAGGTAGACATTTATATAACCAAGAAGTACCTCCTACACACACACACACACACACACACACACACACACACACACACCTCAGACTTGACTTTTCCTCATGACTTTCCATCTATGAGGCCTAGTTTTATAAAAATTCAACTTAACAGATGGTACCCAAAGCAAGTTTTGCTTGTTATGATCAGCATTCTTTTCTTGTTGCTGACAAGAAGTAATGTTTTTTCAGATATGTTTACCTATGTTTTATAATGCTTTGCATTCATGACTTCCTTTAAGCTTAACGTTTCGAAAGGATATATTCTACCCAGTTAATATCAAATTCTAACTTAGGTTAAACCACATGAAAGTCATTTCTATTAAACATAAAGACATTGGAAGGAGACAAAAATATATATTTTCATGTTCCTTTTATTTGAGTACTTACTATGCATGCTTTGATGTACAGATGAAAGTTCAGAAGTGGGGTGTGGAGAATATTTTCAGAAAAATTAGAGATATTTCTCTCCTCACTGGAAACCCTAGAAAATTTTCATCAAATGATTGATCAGGACGGTCTAAGTAAAGAGTGGAATGAAAACATGAATTAAGTCTTTACACACCTGACTTGTACTTTGGATAAAAAATTTCTAGCAAATAGCAACATGTTGATCAAAATCCCCATTACATCCTTGACACTTTCAAAATATTTTTCAATTATTTGGTTCAATAGCAATTCACAAAGCTTTTGCACAAGTAATTTTTTAAAACTTTTTAACTCTTGTGGTTATATATACAATATCCTAATTCCTATTTTTGTCCCTTTTTATGTTAAGACATCAGGACACAGGTATTTCTGTTGTTAAATAAACATAATTTGGACATCACAGAAACCTACTGATTATTCCTTAAGGCCCTATGCCTCTACCTTGTTTAAAAGTATTATACGGTTTTCTTAAGAGCAAACCTACATCAACATTAAAAAGGTTCTTATTAGATATGAAACTACAAACCCATGAATTTTGTGAAGGCTCTGAACCTGCAAAAAACAACTTCTTGTTAGACTTCATAACTTGGACTACACAATCCCACTGCATATTTAAATGCCTTTATTGTAAAGGTTTCTTATAACAACAAACAGGGAGATAAAAGATACCATAATCATTTATAGCACTCATTCAAGCCATCATTACTGATGAAATATGATATCTATGACATTCCTCTACTGTAAATAAGGTAGTGTGATTCAGAGGAGATTATTAACTACAGAATATCCATTCTTATCCTTATTAACACATAAAACAATGGTTTTTATCTCAGACTATTCTGCCCTTTAGTCTTGAAAATACAAAGTTTGAACTCTTTGGGAATGAAATTTAAGTGGCAGGTCAGTTTCAGGTTTTTTGTTTGTTTGTTTGTTTGTTTGTTTGTTTTGCTTTTAAGTGGGAACTTTAGGTGCCTCTCCTCTAACTATGTGGTCAAAAGAATATTTTCTCTCCCTGGAAATAAAAGCCAACATTCTAGCAGTTTAGACTCATTAGGTAGATCTGGGTTGGGAAACTGGGTTGGAGAAGGGCTGACCTCAGCAGTCTATTGACTGATCTGATAGTTTCTTGTGAGTGCTACGTGGCATAAATGGTTTTCATTGCCTGCAGTGTTGTGGAAGCCACATCAACGCTGAACTGGAGCCTGAACACAAAAGTTGGAGGGAAGCACATGTGGTATGCTACCTTTGCATTTTTTCCGAGAAGCCATGTTTGAGACTGTATGTAAACACATTCTGGTAACAATGGAAATGCTGGTAAATGGACCAACGCATGATTAAGAGTTTCACAGAGCTACGATTCTTTCCAGAGCATCTGTTTTTGCCCCCGGCAATCCTTTTAGAAAAGAAATTATGCATACATTGCATCTCTTGGTTTGATAAGGCACCTAAGCTGTCAGTATAATTATTAAGGTTTTCAAAATTGGCATGAGTAGCTTTAGTGCCCAGAGGTCTCCCGATTTTATCACAATGAAACTAGACTATAAAAAAGCAGGAGATGGCAAGGTAACCCATATGCTTGTCTTCTTTGCCATCAGAACCTGCTGCTACATGACTTTTCCAACAATGGTTCGTATTACTAAACATGACCTCGTCGGTTAGAAAATCTGCATGCATTTTAGCCACTCGCTGAAAGCACACAGAACTGCTCCAGATAAAATTTCCAATACATTAAAACAAAACTACTAACACAGCCAAATTTCCTATACAGTTGGAAAGCCTATAAAATGCTAGGCCAACATTAATATGCAGAAAGTAAGTAGAAGCTGCTGTTTAAATGTCAAGAATTTGAAAATTAAGAGAATGTTTACATGAGTCCAGTTATCTTTTCATGGCCACCTGAGGTTTTTCAGCTTACCTTTATGTCACTTTTAACATTAAAAGTAGAGATCACAATTTACTAAGCATATCAATTGTATTTTTCCAAAATTGAAGAGACAATTTTGTGAATAAAGTTTGAGATTTTTGAGAAAGTATCACATATTTTGGAAAAAATTCATTCCAAATTTTCCACAAAACTGAGAAATAATGCATATACATGTAAAGTAATAGCACAAAATGCACTATTACTGGTCCAACAAGTAATCTGTGATTATTCAATAACTGTCTTGTTCTAGGCACTGGATTTATATTAAATCATTTCTATCCTCTTAGTCATCTTCCAAATACCTTCATGCATCAAAAATATCTTACTCGGTTATCCATCTATGAATGATGCTGTTGTTGTTAGTGGCCATTGAGTCATGGCCAACTCATAGTGACCCTCACTGAGTTTTTAATGGCTAATAGTTTCTATCCTTAGCAGAGTTATATTTAAGATGTAGGTTCCTTGCATAAACTTATTGTGTTTTACTTATCTCCATATTCTCTGTGTCTAATGTCTGTGGCAAAAAAAGTAGTCAGAAAAAAAAATTAATGGAATCAGAAACTACATTCACCACACAATTTATTTTGATATTTAACCTGGAGAAAAATGGAAATGTAAAGCGTGTTTAATTATTCCTCAGATGAGAAAATATGATGAGTTCAGCACCTATTGTTATTAGTTCAACACATTTAACCACTTTCATTTTTTTCTTATATGGTTCTTGAACATTGAGACAGTTTTTATGTATGTGTATGAACTGCCTGGTCAATTCAAAATGAGTAACTCTATCATATAAAAATACCAACCAGGGATGAATACTAATTCTGTCTAATTAAACTGAAATCAAATTGAGCAATTGGTGTTTCCTGCAAGGAGGATGGACTTTGACACATAAATAAGCATCAACTGAATATACTGATCACTATATATTCTATTTTTAAAAAGAAGAATTAGAATCTGATGTGATGGTACATGCCTATAATCCCAGTGATCTGGTGGCAGAGGCTGGAGGATGTAAAGTTTGAGGTTGTCTGCATAATGTAGCGAGGCTCTGACTCAAAATAAAAAAGTAAAAAATGCCCTGGGAGTGCAGCACTGTCACTGGTAAAGAACTTTCGAAGAATGTGGGAAGCCCTGGGTTCAACCCCCAGTACCACAAAAATAGATAAATAAATAAAGTTAAATAAATAATATAAAATAAAAATAATTATTTTAATGAGATATAAAGACTGAACTTTAAGAAAATTAGCTAGCAGGTAGCCATGAGCTAAGGATTTTATATCTTCACCTACCCAAGTAGTACTTCTATGTGATTAATGAACTTTCAAAAAATATTTTAAATATTAAGGAGGAAATGCTGAAGAAAAAAAGAAGAGTCTTTCTGTGAATTACTTAATAGACAATATAGATTGAGAAAAAATATTATCAGTCTGTTCAAAATATAAAAACTATTATCAGCAATGTATCAGTGTTATTTAAGTCTAAGGATAAATGGAGATATTTTAGGGAGTAAAGATTTATATTTATGAGATTTGGTTTTGCTTCAAAAACCTAAAAAGAAATGAAAATTCTCCTAATTATGCATGGATTTACTGAATGAGATATTAGAGTGTGTAAAGTTGATACCATTTCAACCAAGAATATTGAAATTACAAACAGTGCCACATAGAATAAACATTCATCTGGAAATTCAAGCATGTTTTACAATCCTGTTCCTGTTACCACCTAGTTGCTGAATGTGGAGTCTTTTGATCACATCCATAGTCTCCTGATGTTACTGAGCCATCAAATCAGCTGATGTCAGTTCTTAACCTGCCTTAAAATTCACTAATCTTTTAGAAGACCTCAATAATGCTCAGGCATAAGACTAATTTTTATTATTATTTTAATTGCACACATCTATGGAATACAGTGTGATAATCTGATGCTTAACTGACTTATCAAATTTGTTTTTGGGGAATTTTATCTGCAAGTAGATATTGTAAAGTGAAAAGAAAAAATGTGAAAAATAAACTTGGGGAGGCAACTATGCTTTTGAATACGAGTGTGTGTGTGATATACGAGGTTTTTATGTGTTCTTTATTTTCTTCACTTTTTGCCTTTTTATGATTTTTAGCATTTCTTACTTTCAGAAACCTTCAACAGAACCAAGAGAACCACATTTATATGAAAAGAGTTTTAGGAGCATTATTGCCAACATTGATTTGAAGCTGGAGTTCACAGAATCTTCACAGAGCCTATTTTAATGAGGTTTCTAGCTTCAATAAAAAGAGTGTGGTTGCTTAGCTGAAGTGACCTGCCAAAACTTTCTTAGGTTCATCCGCGGTTACATTAAATATTAAAAATATTGAGTAATAAATTGAAACAAGAGCAAAAACTTTAATCTGTAAAACAGAGCAGTTGCAGTAACCCTGCATATTAAGAAGAAATCCTCTCAGAGCACAGGTAGAAACAACCATCATATTTTATTAAGTAACACTTACTACAGACATAATTTGTGGTAGCTAGCATCTTATAAAACTGAATATGCTTCAAAGTTTTGACTAACAATATTTATGTCAGGCTCCATGAATAAAAGAACTCTAGTAATAATGAAGATTTTACAAGTTGGTGAAACAAACTAGCTTTTGTTCTCAAAGTCTGAAAAAATACGAAGGCATATTTGTTTCCAGATGGGAGATAATTAACACAAAAAATCTGTTTTATCCATAAATATGGTTCCTTTTTAAATTTCAGTAAGTTTACCAAAATATGTACATTCTCTTGGAACAAATTAAAGTAAAACTAATATTGGAGAAAAATGAGTAAGGACTAGTTATTTTTCTTCCTTTTATTTAGATCATGAGAAAGATGGCTATTATAAATTGAAATTTTGTGTCTTTGTTATTCTCATTATTTCTTTGTGCAAGGTGTTTGTTAGAATGAGACTCAGGCTGTCTATTGACAAAATTATGTGACAATCTGCATAATTACATTGCATATGCGTGAGGTTAGTTATGAATGATTAGATTGTTGTTCAAAGTTAGAATGTCTGCATTTTAGAAAAGCCAGTGACTGTGAAATGAATGGGATTGTTTGCTGCAGCAAAAATATTTCTAAATTTCAGAATTAGGCTGCCAGTATCAAAAGGACTTAGAATGAGGAACATTATTTACCCCTATCCATTAATGATAGAAGCTAAATGAAAGAATTCACATAAACACAACAGTATAAGTCACCACTAAGTATGGTGTAACTTAAATTATTTCTGTTCAAGTGCATTTAAACTGTCAATTAATTGCCTCCATTTCAAATGCACACCTTTTCCCCAATTATCAAATTAAAATTTGAGCTGAATCAATGAGCACAATGATAGTTTAATTATATCAAACCACATGAAATAAACAGTAAGGAAGTGTTTGTGCAGATGGCCACCTGAGTCTGTCACCTCCAGGCATAGCCAATGACAAGGATCATTCTCTTGGTAAATAAAATGGCTTTATTTTATTGTGACTGCATCCTTACTTTTAAAAGATAGGAGAATGGGTCGAGATAGAAAAGATTTAAGGGAATTACAGGAGGAGAAATTTCAGACACAGATGTATTTTTTTTTCTGAGGGCACCAGGTGTTTTAAATGCCACCAGAAGGGTGCTCCAGGCAATTCCGTGCTGTCCAAGATAGCTTGGCATAGATTATCTGAAAGCTTTTGTGTCTTTTCAGCTTTTGATTAAAGGCCAGTGTCAGGACTCCTCTGGGCTTTTGCTTGGTACAGTAAAGCCGAGGGATTTTTTTTTAAAGCTGCTGCCAAAAAGATGCCAGTTAGGATAATTACATTTCAATTTAAATTGGTAATTTTATGAAAATTTAAACCAGAATATATGTCACCCAAATCTCCTTACTTTTATTCCTCCCAAACATGCACACACACACACCCCTCTTGTTTTGGAGGAGACAATAACAGCAGTCCACCAGAACCTTCCCATGACCCAGAGATGTGTGCCAGGAATTAAACAGATGAGAGGAAATTGAACAGAGCCTGTTTTCTCTGTCCAAATTTATTTTCTAGCCTGAATTTATCACTAGTGTACATTGGAACCATCCCAGGGCATCCTAGCTTCTAGTATCTTTTTCCCGTGGATGCCAGCAAAAGAAGCTTTGGACCATAACTGTAGTATTTAAGACATTGTTTTCCATTCACAGTCAAGCTTTGTATTTGTTAACAGGATGTAGAAAAGGAATCAAACCTACTTAGAGTCTCTCACCCTCTTTGGTGAAAGGGAAGGGACACAAGTGGCCAGATGAACCCTGAATTTTCTGTCTGCCACTTTCTTTTTCCAGGACACATACGCAAGCTTGGCAGCAGCAACAAAGTGGAAGTAATGATCCTTTGTTTAGAACGCAGTGTGTACGAACATTTACATAATAAAATACACACACAAATAACAGATGGTGAAGAGCCACTCATTTCGCCACATGTTGTAAGCACGATATCATTCTTTGATGATCTCATTTCTCTTACTCCTGCCTACAGATGTCTACCAGCTATTTAACCTCAGGGGTTATTCAGATGGTGAAAGGTTTGAAGACAGGCACAAATCTGTCTACAGAATGTTACTCTTCCAGCAGGTACAAACATCCTTTCTGGGTGGAGTTATCAATCCATAGAAATAAATACTTCTTTCTGTCTAAAGAACTAAATAATGGATTCCAATTCTCAAGACACTTGTTGGGCAGATATCATCTATAATGGACCACCAGAAGAACTGACAATATGATGGTCTTTCCCCTCTAACCTTTTTTTCTGAGCAGAAAGTGACATTAATAATTTTGGTGGTTAAATGAGTAGCCTTTTTTTACACATGTGAAGAAGGGCCTTCTGAATGAGCGGAAGTCTCCCAGATGCTGTTAGCTCACAAGTCCAATCTGTAATTAGAGTTAAGCCTCAAATGTGTGGTAATAGATATGTTGTATAGTTTTAACAGCCACTTCTCTCCTTAATTTACACTTAGATAACACTTCTCCTCCAAAAAGCACAAATTACATTCCTTTTAATTAGTTCCCACTATGCTTTAATAAAGTATGTTGAGAACATGCATTATTAGCCTATTAATTTATAAATATACATTATCCAAAAGCACACAATCATTAATTAAATGTTGTAATACATAAGGAAATAACATTGTCATACCCATTTCACAGAAGTGAATACATATTAAACTACTTGGTCATTGATGGATTTGGAATAAGAATATAAAGTTCATGTTTTCCCATAAGGTGATATGTCTTTAAACTGTCTTATTTCATCTGACATAAAATAAATTGCAATTTTAAACAAAAATTGTATTCCAAAAGGTGGTACATTTAAATCAATCATCACTTCAATTTGGGGACGTCTTGTGTTTTAGCAAGCACATTTATCTCATACTTTATATATGAAAATGTGCAATGAAATTTAACATCAACACTGGAATGTGTCAACAAATGTGGATATTAAAAATAATCTGCCAAACATGAAAACCTTTTAAAAAAGAATAGTGAAATTTATTCAAAATGGCTCAAGAAAACCAACAATCTTATCCTCCAGGGATTTTGAGAAAACAATATTCATGAAACCTTTTTTAAAAGATCAGAATGATTTCTGGAAAAGAAATAAACAAGGGAGGTTATTTAAAATATTCCTGAGCACTGGTTAAGTCATAGTTATCACCAATTAAGCATAGATGTATTACAGAATTGGTAGATGGCCCATCTACCAACAAAAGAAAAGAAAAAGTAATCACAGAATAATGAAGAAAGGGCAGGAGAGTAGAGGAATTTATGAAGCAGCAGATAGTAAGGTGGTTGGACAAGTTGAGCAAAAGGACTTAGGCATTGATTACAAGGGACATTAAGCAAAGAAAAGAAAATATGAGAAAGAAGTGAGACACTTGTAAGACCAGAAAAAGGGGACAAGTATTGACAATCTTACCAAATTTACTAGTAAGCATTAGATTGGAAAGCATTATAATTGCCACAAACACATTGTGCACTTATAAAAATTACAGCTTTTAAAGAAAAAACTGTTTGAGGACAGGTACCCAGTTCAATGATTTCACCTGCTTATTTTAGTCATTTTATGATGGCTTTTTATATGTGGTAACTAACAAGATCCTTGCCCTAATTAGGGTCTTCTCCAATCTTCTACACTCTCCTTCCCCTCTATAGTTCTGCACACTCCGTCACCCATGCCATTGTGTCTCCATATTTCTTACTCTTCATTGGTGGCCAACCATCAGGATAAAAGACTCATGATGGACTGTTGATTTGGCTTATACCTGAGCCAAACTACCACTAGTCACTGGCATAATAGATGGAAGAACCCCAGGGCTGTAATCCTGATATGCCAAATACTAGATAAAATTCCAATTCTTAGCCTTTGGATTTCTCCATTGACATCGTCCTAGGATATAGCAAGGAATGATACACTACTGGGGGAAGTATATGCAACTCAGTTTTTGTTGTTAGGTGCCATTGAGTTGTGTCTGATTAATAACAACCCTATGTACAACACTACCCAACACTGCGCCATGCACACGATCTTTTCATGGTTGAGCCCATTGTTACAACCACTGTGTTCCTTCTCACTTTGGTTGATGGCAAATCAGCAACTAGAGGTCCAAGAGGCTTTACTCCATTCCCATCATTAAAGTTGACTCTACTTTGAGAAGGCAACTCTTTACTAGTCATATCTTGAATACTTTCCAATCTGGGGGGCTCATTTTCTGTCACTAAATTGGAGAGTGCTTGCTCAACTTGCCAGGGTTTTCAATGGCTAATTGTTTCAGGAGTGTGTTACTGAGTCCTTCTCCCTAGTCCGTCTTGGTCTGGAAGCTCAGCTGAAAGTTGTCCACCATGGGTAGTCTGCTGGTATCTGAAATATCAGTGGCATGAATTTCAGTATCACAGCAACACGCATGCCTCCACAGCACAATAAACTGGCAGATATGTGGGGGATGCAACCCAGGAAGATTTAACTAAGCTCCAAACCACAGATTAGGAAGTATATGCAACCCAGTAAAAATTAAGTAAATTCCAAACCATAGAATGGGATCCACCAATTAACTGGGGGCCTTCCTAAGTTGAAAATGCACCACTAATTGCTTTCCTGTCCATGAAGTTGACAGGGATTCCTAGTAGGAGCAGAAATTTGCCTGTTAGCTTCTCCACAAAAATTTCACTGCCAGTATCCTTTACATGAGTCTAGAAAAATCTCTTTTACCACCTCCTGTCTCAACCTCTGTGCTCTTTCTGATCTCATTCATGTCAAAGAAAGAAGACCCATGATAAATGTTTGCTGGTTGAATATTTACCTAGATGATAAGCAAAAGTGTAGTTGCATACAAATGTGTTAATTTATTGACTCCTCTCACTAATGTCCTACAGCAGTGGTCCCCAGTTTTTCTGGCACAGGGACCAGTTTTGTGGAAGATAAATTGTCCACCGAGCTCAGATGGTAATGAGAGCAATGGGGGAATGGATGTAAATACAGATGAAGCTTCTCTAAGTTTCTCTCCCTGCCACTACTCACTTCCTGCTGTGTAGTCTGGTTCCTAACACCCCATGGACCTGGAGAAGACCTTCTGTACCTCGTTAGAAGAAAACTGTAATAATTTGTAAAGGCTTGGGTTCAAGGACAGGCCTAAGAACAAATTTATAATCCTTCCTTTCTATTGCTGACTCTTCTTCCCATGGAGTGCTAGCAGTCTTTCTCTATTTGCAAATCCTCAGTAACGCTTCAGTTCCCTGAGGACTGCTATATTTAGGTCACTGTCCTGGAATGCCCTGAACTCCCACTCACCCCTATAACACTCCAAAGCTTCACACAACTTAACATCTAGGTCACGATCTATTGCCTTGAGAGTTTCTTCCCAGGCTCCCCTGTTTCCCTGCTTCTTCTAAATTCCAGAAGCATTTATTACATTTTCTGGACCACCCACTTTGTCTTTTCATTTCACAACTGCCTCCAAGCTCAAGATAGGGATGGACCTTTTAAAAAAATCTCTCAGCATCTAAACTTGAACAAAAATAGCTTATGATAATTTTTATTTCTTATCACTAATATATAGAAGCCTACAGCCATAGCTATGTGACATCCAATCCTGTCAGATCTTGGAAGCTAACCAGGGTCTGGCCTGCTTAGTACTTGGATGGGAGACCATCTGGGAACACCAGGTGCTGTAGGCTTGGGAGAAGGACCTGGCAACCCATTCTCAAAAATCATTCAGCCATTGAAAACCCTATGAATATCAGAGAAGCACAATAGTGTTTCGTCTGTTATACATACGGTTGCTATGAGTCCAGTACCAACTCCATAGCACCTAACAACAACAAGAAATGGAATGTTTATATTACAAAAGGAGGATGTGGAATTTTTTAGGTGCTTTGAGCTGCTGTCAGTATGACTGAAATCTATATGAAGAAGAAAGCTTTACTTAGCAAATGGCACAAACCAAGGCTAGTTATTACCAAGTGACTATCTTATGTTCTAGATAATTGAATATTATAATTATTACAGATAATAATGAGTGTGTGCATAACTCACATACACAAAAACAAAGATATACAACCCAAAATTTTGAGGATTTCCTGAACAGATGTAAAAAAAATAAAAATCAGTAGAAGTGAATTAACTTTTTATATTGACACTTTATTTGTACTTGATTTAAAGCAAAGATTGCTCTTTCTGTTTTCAGTCTCCTTAGTTAGTCCTAAAATATGTTCCTAATTTCTTTTCTTGACATGTTCTCTTGGCAGTATTCCTTTTTCCAACCTTCATTCCTAATGAAGCTTCCTCCAAACACTACTTGGTCTAAATTGCTGATGCCCTTCTGGCAATTATATTGAAAAAAATAACTTTTGAGATTGGCAGATGGCTCTTCAACCAAGTTGTTACTTCACACAGCATCAAGACATGGTGACCATTGCTCTTTATTTCTGTTTTTGTTTCTTTCCTTCTTTTTAAATAAAATACCAATTACCTAACAGAAAAGGTAGTTATATTCAATGGAGATTCAAAGAAGAAAACTTTGCAATTTTGGCTGAACTGAATTCAGAAGTTAATTTCTTCCTTGTCTTACCATTAACATTGGTAGTGAACTCCACTCTGAGATATAACTTCACATGGAAGAGTTAACTCTAGCAAATATTATCAGAAAATACCATTGAATCCTTTGGCTTCTAAGATTCCATCTTATGCTATACACTTTAGATAATTTCCATACACTTGTAGTTTTTTTTTTTTCCCTATGCTATTCTTAATCTAGGGGCTGGGATTTAGCTCAGTTGGTAGAGTGCCACTCTGCAGTCTCTGAGGTCCCAAGTTCAATTCCCAGCACCATAGAAACGGGAGAAGGATGTGGCAACTCACTCCTTAGGCAATCCCGAAACAATCAGCCATTGAAAACCCTATAAGGGTCACTATGAGTTGGACACGACTCCACGGCACCTAACAACAAAAACAACATTCTTAATCTAAAAGACAGAGAGACTTCTATAGGTATCATCATCCTGGATCCCTCCTTCTGTACTTCGATTTGGTTCAGCTCTCTGGAAGAAAAGAGCAATGAAAGAAGAGCATTTATTCTCTCAGCTCTCTCCTTCATTTAGGGTTAGCAAAGGCTGTGTTCTGTTAAACAAAAGACACTTCTTGGCAGATATACCTTTCCTTTAGTTACAGCTCTTCTATATTTTCAACAACTACTCCCTTTCTTCATCCCATTGGTCTTAGGAATGATAAAGCCATTCCAAAGTTATTAGCTATTAATTTCTTCACTATAAACTATCATTTCCCCAGGATGCTCTTCATGTAATTGAAAATTGTAGTTTTTTTATTAAACTCATTTCTATCACCTCATTTTGAGTGTGTTATCTCTCATTCTGAGACACTAACCAATATTTGTATATTTTTCTTAACATACTCAGTTTTCCATCTTATGGAACTAATTTAATATTGAACATTCGTGGAGCTGACTGGTAAGCATAATAAAAAATTTTTTAAATACAAAGAATAACTATAATAAAACATATCACCAAGCCTAAGTCACAAGAAATAAAACTATCATTCTCTTCTCCCTTCTTCCTTCTGAGAATATACACGAGTCTTTCCATCTTATTTTCTCTCTGACAGCCTAATAAACTTAACCTCACTTGATTAAAAGTGTTGTTGTTGTTAGGTGCTGTCAAGTCAGTATCTGACTCATAGTGACCCTACCTACATACAACAGGTGAAACACTATTGTTAATGCTTCTCTGCTATTCATAGGATTTTCAATGGCTGATTGTTTTTTGGGAGTGGGTTACCAGGTCCTTCTCCCAAGCCTACAGTACCTAGTGTCCCCAACCCAAGTACTAACCTGGTTCATCCAAGTACTAATCAGGCCCAACCCTGCTTAGCTTCTGAGATCTGAAAGGATCTGATACCACAGTGGTATGGCTGTAGGCTATTTAAATAAAGAGGTGTTAAAATTTTCCTTAATAATTTGTATTAAGAATGCATTTATAATTGTTATAAAGTTGTTGAAGCATTCCTTAAGTTGCTGGCTTTAAAACTAAGAATAGTATAATATTTGATATCTGCAATTTAACTTTCTCAAAAATATATCATCTATATTCCCACCTGTTCAGAAAAATCAAACAGAAAATATTCCTCCTCAAGAAAGATGAGTGACTTGCTCCTTTCATCATTAATGTCATAGGATGGGTATACAATTGCTCTTAAAATGAGAATGTTTAAAGATGATCAGGTTTTCAAATCTCTGAACGCTTCAGTTATAAAACAAGTAGATTTCTTGAAACTAAATGCTCTGCATATTTATTTTGTTGAGGACATACCTTTATGAAAGTACTCTCAAATACTTTCAGCCCTTGAAATTTTTCTCAGAGACTGAAAAGTGATGACATCACTGATAAAATGTTTTTCAAGGATTCATCTAACTTTTTTCTTTTTATCCAAGTATAATGAAAAGCCTTGACAATGTTTCATGACCATGTGGGCTTCTCTAAACTAGATGCATTCACTAAAACAAAAAGGAGTTGCTACCTGGAGACAGGAAAAAATAGGAAAGAACAAAGAAAGAAGTTCTTTCTAAAGTCAATGTTCCTCATGAGCTTTGGATTTCTGTCCATTATAACATATAGCATAAGAAATTATCTTAATTATGTTACCTCTCTCTTATTCACTCTTTCCCTTGTACTGGTTTTTCTCTACTTGTCCCCTCCCAATTCATGGTCTCCCCTTCTCTGCCCAATATTTTGCCCCAAAGGCTAATCCCACAAATTTAAAATTTTGGACATCATTAATCTCTAATTTCTGGATAGGCCATAAGGTGGGTGGTAGCGGCACTAGCAGAGAATACACAGGGTATTTCTGCCCCCTCTCCCTTTCTGCTTAAGTTCCATGTTTTGAGCATTGAAGTATCTCTTTGCAACTCTGATCTTGCCACATAGTCTTTCTTCACATCTTTGCCTCTTACAGTGTTTCAGTAACAGCTTCTTTTACTGTCTCTTCAGGCATAAATGGGATGAGAGCTTCCCACTGTTGTTGGTCTTTGGATATCTCAAAATACTTTAGTTATTTTAACTCTGATCTATTGTCTCCAGAATTTTGTTGTTGTTAGGTGCTGTTGAGTCAGATCCAACTCATACTCTATGTACAACAGAACAAAACACTACCCAACATTGTGCCATGCACACAATCTTTTTTATGTTTGAGCCCCTTGTTGCAGTCACTATGTTTCTTCTCATTTTGAGTTATGCCACATCAGTAACTGGAGGTCCCAGGTGTTTACGCCATTCCCATCATTAGGGTTGACTACTTTGAGGAGGCAACTCTTCCCCAGTTGTTTCTTGGATACCTTCTGGCCTGTGAGGCTCATTTTCTAGCACTATATTTGACAGTGCTTCTCTGCTATTCATAGGCAGAGAATGACTAATTGCCCATTCTCTAAACCCAGCTGCTGTGTTCTTCTCCCAAGTCTCCCTTAGTCTAGAAGTTCAGCTGAAAGCTTTCTACCATGGGTGGCCCGGCTGGTATCTGACATACTGGTGGCATAGCTTTCAGTATAAAAGCAACATACAATAACAAGCCAGACACATGAGGGAGATAGATAGATAGATAGATAGATGGATAGATAGATAGATAGATGAAGACAAAAGCCCTAGATCAACATCCAAAATTAAATTACGATTCCCCTTCACAATAAATAATGAGCCCTTAATCTAATTTAATCTGATGGCTTCCTCAACTTCTACCTTTTAGGTAAATGAAGAATGTTGTTGTTGTTGTTGTTGTTGTTGTTGTGTGCCATTGAGTCATGTCCACCTCATAGTGACCCTCATAGGGTCTTCAATGGCAGATTGTTTCAGGATTGCCTTGGGTTGCCATGTCCTTCTCCCATTTTTGCAGTGCTGGGAATTGAACTCAGGACCTCAGGTACTGCAGAGCAGCACTCTACCAACTGAGCCAAATCCCAGCCCAAACTAAGAATAGAAGACTGATATTTAAGTTTGTTCCACTTACACACAGCTGAAAATACCACCCTACATCAGAGAGGATAAGAAGTTGGAGAGTTTATGGCCATGAAGCTTGTGACCTGTCATCTTTCCTGATTTTCTATACCTATTATCAAGGCTGTTTTATAAAATATTGGTAAATGTGGGAAACATTTATAAAATATACTGTGTATTATCATACTATATCTGAATACTTATAAATGTAGCTTTCAGTATTTATAAAATATCTATGCCCTAAAGGGTCTTGCCTTATCCATTAAAAAAAAATCGGGGTTGATATTTTCCAATGTACAAGGCTTAATAAAAAATAGAGTGTATGTTTAGATTTAAAAAATTGTTACAGTATAAAGACACATTGTCATTAATTCCTCTCAAAATATCCCCCATCTTTGAACACACAGACCCCATCATTCTTGTACTTTCCAAAACAATTTTGTCATAAATTTTTACTATATTTTTTATTTTAAACATTTAATATATATTTTGATCACCCTTTGTTGTGAATTCACTCAGATAAGAATCAAGGAATGGCAATCTTATGGAAAGAACTGGTATTCACACTGAAGTGTTGCTTCTCATTTTCCTCTCTTTTCTTTTTTTATCTTGCTCCACCAAGTTATGAAAGGAAGAATTGAGGCCATTATGCTGTACATTTTTCTAATGTTGCCTGATTTTAAGAAAGAGATCAGTTGCAAAGTATCATACAAATTGAGTTTGGAATAGTGGAGTAAGCTTGAAGACTGTCTTGGGAAGTGTTCTGTTTCACATGCCTGCTGATTTGATTAGGAGATTTGAGACATGGCCACCCTATGAAAGATTAGAAAATACAAAGGAGCAAATCAAAATTGAGAGAAGTAGTTTTCCCAAAGAATAATATCTTTAAAATTGAGAAACTGGAGATCATTTCAAAAGATCGCAGGTGAGCACTGTAGCTTCAAGAGGGAAACACAAAGAGCACTACATAGAATAACCTGTATATGTTAGCTCGGGAAGCAATTCGATTTCATTGTGTATTTGTGGAACACACTTATGTAGAAAAGATTTGGTATTATGAGATTTGTAGATTACCCCGTAGCAGAGAAGTACAAGAAAATGTGAGAGACATACATGTTAGATGAAAGTTAAATATATAGAATGACATTCAAATTTAGGCTGGGAGGTAAGATGGAATTCCGTGTGTGTGTGTGTGTGTGTGTGTGTGTACGCATGCACGTACCTGTGTGCGTCCATACAACTTGATATTTTTATATCAATATATATTGTCTTTATGAAAACTCCTATAAAATAAGAAGGCATAATGTTTTCAAATCAATTGGGATAGTAGATGAACTAAACTATAAGGAAAATATATGAATTTGAGGGTAGATTCAACTCCACTGAGTTCTTAGTAAAAATTCAGATCTCCAGGATAACAGCCAGGGCTCAGTTTCATTGACCCTTGAGTATACATTGAGGGAACAACTTGGTCCATCAAACAGTTCTGGATAAATTACTACAGATTATTCTGGAGCAACCAGGTAGAAAGTAGCCTGAAGTAAATATGATTCTGATTAATTTGGACTGGGATATAATGTCAAGATCAGGTATCCTATGAAGGAAATGTAACCACTTTTCTAAAATGTGAAGTCATCAAACTTGAAAATTTAAAAAGATAGTTTATAGAAGATAGACACATATGCTCTAACCCATATAAGATAGCAAAACAAACATCTGAATTGTGCCCTTGTGTTCCATTACTAATGGGCTGAAGCATGAAGGCAAAAGTGGGATAAGTGTCTTACCAGTTGGTACCCATCTCCTAACCCCATCCTTGCCCCAGAACTTTGAAATATGACTACAAATTAAGCAATGAAAAATGTTTAACTTGTTTCCCTGGAGGGAGAGAAGGAAGGAAGGAAGGAAGGAAGGAAGGAAGACAGGGAGTGGGGAAGGAAAGGAGAAAGAAAAGAAAGACAAAAAGAAGGAGAAGGGAAGGGAAGGAGATCAGCTAGTATCATCAGGATGTAAAATTTCTAATCTAGGCTCTAAGCAACATGATGATTCTCTTAGAATTCATAAACAACAAAACCTTGACTCTAAGTTTACATCTGGCTATGACTAGATGTGCAATCTCTTTGGTTACCATTTTCATCTAGGGATAATGTACATTGTGGAGATTTTATATGCTTTAAGTAAGTAAAATTTGAATAATGAGCCCTTTGTATACTAGGAGCTCAGTGAACACTAGTTCTTTTGCTTAGAACCAATTAGAAAGCACTAATTGGAGATATACTTTTTTCATCCACTTCTTTAGGCTATTAGATAATGAAAGGAAATTTACAATGTCTAGCTAGGAAGGCATATAAATTTTAAATAACAGAAAATGGATTTAGGCAATGTGATAAAGATGTTATATTTAAAAATAGACCACTAATGCACATGTATTAAATTATGCCATTAAAACCTAAAACTCTCTCTGATTTTCTAACAATAATGTTTTACATCTGGCATTATAAATCTTCATAACATGTATCTAGAAATTAGGAGGATTCTCTTAAGTGGGAGTGGATATTTATTCTCTATGTAACAAAAGTGAATATTTTAAAGGACAGAGAAACAATTGGGATTTTCTGAAAGAAATATGCAGATCTAAGAAAAAATTATGATCAGGGCCATCCCTAGAATATATAAAAATCAGAGGGATTTGCACAGGGTCCATTATTTGTGGATCTTCTGCTAAGCCTGGCAGTGACTCAGGATGAGAATGGAGAGGATAAGATTGCTGCAAGAACAATGAAGAATCCCTTATATGCATTCAGATAGGCTATAAGTTCCAATCCCTACACAGACAAATCTGCCAAGATGAAAAAGTAGAAATTTCCATTTCCTCCTTGACCACACAGGTGTTGTTTATTTTGTAATATATTCTTCATATATCTCCTTGATGTTAAATGTGTAAACATAAGTTCTAAAATATTGATCTCCAGTTATTCTTGACAGTACGATATAACTGATATAAAGATGAAAAAAGACTATATTCATTTTATAAACAATCATTCAGATATGACAAAGACACAAAAAAGAGTCACTACTGATCCATCTGAGGATTATATTGTCATTAGATGTGATCATATGAATTTATATAACCAAATTAAGAGGATACCTACTTCCATTTTTCCCCAGCCACCACACATGTACTTCTATTCATCCCCAGTTACTACATACAGATATTTTTCATCTCTATAACAAAATAGAATTTATATGTGGATAGATTATTTTTAGATGGCTGAATGAGTAACTTTTTAATGATAATAAATAGAATTAAAATTTTTCATTCATAGAACCAAGGAGCTTTTTTTTTTTTTTGTACTGAGGGTTGAACCCCAAGCCTCATACATGCTAGGCAAATGCTCCACCACTGAGCCCCTTTTTATTTATTTATTTTTTTGAGATAGGGTCTCACTAGGTTGTGCAGGCTGCCTCTGGCCTTGAATCTATAATTCTGCTCTTTCAGCCTCCCAAGTAACTAAGGGTATAGGTGTTATGGTGCAGTCCTTGGCTAGAAACTAATTTTTTATTTCTTTTGTTTTTAGGCTTTTAATTGTGTAAAAACTACATAACATAAAATTTACAATTTTAATCATTTTTCATTGGACAGTTCAGTAGCATGGAGAATATTCATGTTATTGTGAAACAGGTCTTTATAAGTTTAACCCTAAAAATCTGAAACTCTACACCCACAATCACATGAAACATCTTAATGCTATAAATATCTATTTTAAACTGATAAAAACTTAACTTCAATCATAAAAAACTCTACCCATTTATGATTTGTCCCTTCATACACTTTGTTATTGATGTAACACACTTATATATTATATACTTATTATTGTAGTTGCACAGGTTTTTTTAAATGTTCATATTTAAATTCTGTTCATCAGAAGTACAATAAAACAGGTTAGTATATTTGTCCATGTATTTACCTTTATCAAATAACCTTATATTTTCATATGGCTTTATGTTGTCTTTTAACTTGAAGGACACCTTTTTGCAGGTATAGTAGTAATGAATTCCCTCATCATTTGTTGAAAGTCTTGATCTCTCCTTCATTTTCAAAGGACAGTTTTCATACATATAGCAGGCTTCGATGCTAAGGTGTTTTTTTTTAGCACTTTGAATAAATCATCCCCTTTCCTCTCTGCTGTAATATTTTAGCTGAGAAGTCTGTTTTTAACCTTATGGCGACTCTCTTGTATTGATCAATAGTTTTCTCTTGCTGCTTTCAAAATTTTCTTCGTTTTTAGCTTTGGACAGTTTGATTATAAGGTGTCATATGGTTTTCATTGGACTACTGTAATTAGTCTTCAGACATATCTATATGTCCATTTCTTCATATTTGGGGAATTTGTATATTATTCCTTCAAATAATCCTTCTGCTTCTTTGTCTTTCTTTTTTCTTTTTATAATTTTCATAATGCATGTATCAATCTGCTTTATAGTATCCCTAACCATATATTCCTTAGGTTTGTTTTCTTTTTTTTTATTGTGTTTTTCTACTTACTCTTCTGACTCTATGATTTCAATGACCTGTCTTTAAATTCACTGGTCTCTTTCTTCTGCTTGCTCACTGAAAATTCTAATGCATTTTCCATTTAGTTATTGTTTTGTCAGCCCCAGAATTTCTTTGGTGTTTTTACAGCTTCTATTTCTTTGTTGATATTCTAATTTTGAGTATGCCTTGTTTTACTGAAACAAAATATTCTCATTTTGTTCCTGCACTCTTTTTATGACAATTAAATTGTTACTTGTCTACTTGTGTTCTTTCTTTAAATAATTGAGCATGTTCCTTTGAATGTCTTGTACTTTTTTTCTGGGATTTTAGTATTTGAAAAAAACAAGCACCTCTTCCAATATTTACATGCTGAATTCATGTGAAAGAAGACTTTCCCCAATCAGCTTTTTGAGAACTTATAGGACTTCTCAAACATTTTTTAATCTCTTCTCTTTCCTAGTATCTGCCAGAAGAACTGCAACTGTTTGCCTGTGTTTTCATCAGCTTTCCAACTGCAGTATCAGTTGTATTAGTGTCTAAATAATACCAAACAGAAAGCAATCCTTCAGTTAGCCTTTACACAAGCCATAACATTGGACGAATGTTCCAAACTTTTTGTTCATATTTTGAGAGTAAAGGCTTGCTAAGGAAGTTTCCTCTTGGTTGCTCTGCACTATGCCACGTAAGAGAAGGAGCACAAATCTTGCCCTAACTGCTGTAAACATTTCCGCCCCTTTCACTGGAATTTCCTCTTGATTTAACAGTGGCTGGCATTAGCCCCTCTTCATCTTTTCTCTAGACTTCTTACAGAAGTGTCCTTGTTATTACATTATTGTTAGCTTGGTATCTCTCTAGGGTTGAGAGATCCTCTCTCTTGCTAATCCATCATTTTGTGGATGTCACTCCAAGTTTGTTTTTTAATATCAAGCAATTACTTTATCAACAGGTCAATTCAACAGAAAATATCTAAGAAATGTTTTACATGTACATAGCATGATATCACAAATATCAAGTTATGGGACAGACTATATTCAAAAATGGATTTCCAGCAAACGCATAATAATAGAGCATGACCTAATGTTGACATTAGTCACCTGAGATATTTTCAGTACATTTAAAGTGAGCAAAATGATCTCTCCAGTAAAACTATAAGTCTCTTCAAACAAAAAACTTAGACATTATCTAGAATACTGTTTCTAAAAAATCTCTCTTGAAAGAACAAATAAGAAAAATTGTGAGCCATAAACTGACTGAGTACAAGAAGAAAAAAATATATTTAGTAAAGAAATTGTATGCCAGGCACAGTGGCACATGCCTATAAGCCCAGCAACTCAGGAGGCAGAGGCGGAGGCAGGAGGATGGCAGGTTTGAAGGTAGAGGCAACCTGTATAACTTAGTGAGAGCTTGTCTCAAGATAAAAAACTTAAAAATGGTTTGGGGTGCAGCCCAATGGTAGAGCACTTGCAAAGTATGTGCAAGGTCCTAGGTTCAACCTCCAAGTACTACAAAAAAATTGTGTTATTATGATATAAATTTCTAAATTGCACAAGGAAACATTGAATAATGGAAAGTCTAATCAGTGACTCATATATTCAATGTACAATAAGTCACTGAGCCTTTGTGAAACTCCTCTCCTGTAGAGGAAGATACAAATATCTATGTTTTACTATATGACATTTATATGAGGACATGTGTGAAAAAAAATATTTGATAAATTAACACACTGTTTCAAGTCACATTATTTCTACATCTTTACTCTCCTCCTCCATAAATATAAATCAGGGCATTGAAATTCTTTGGTTGTTTTCCTATCTTATCTTCTTAGTACTTAATTTGTGGGAAAAAAGTCCTAAATCTATAGAGACGCCAGTGTTCTCTACTCATCTATTCTGTGGAAGAAGTTTTCTGTTACATGAAATATTTATATTTTAGACATTCTGAAGGTCTTTAAGGAGGTCATAGAATGCAACATTTTTATGGCTCTAAGTCTGGAAAAGTTCACATCAACTTCAGTTTGGGGAGGATTTTAGACAGGACAGGGGACTTTGGATATAGCTGAATGTTAGATGATGCTAGAATGCACAAAGTCGTGGGTTTAAGCCTCAGAATCTCAAAAGAAAGGACAGATCAGCTATTATCAAAATTTTACATTATCTGCCATAGTGTGATCTATTACAATTAGATCTTATAAGATTGACTTTACACACTGCTACATTCTGGTCCTGAAGAGTATATGTTGTTGTTGTTTTTAGGTGCACTCAGTCGGTTCCTAACTCATTGTGACCCTGCATACAACAGAACAAAACACTAACTGATTCTGTGCCAGGAACATGATCTTATTTATGTTTAAGCCCATTGTTAGAGACACTGTATCAATCCACCTAGTTGATTTTTTTCAACAAGAAACACAAAATACTCATATCAGATGACATAAGTGAATAACCATAAGTAAAATAGACAGAATATAAAGCTAATAATTCTGAGAGCATTTTCTATGAAAATTTCTAAGTCCTTAACCTAGGTGCTTGCTATTTAAATAGCTACTTGTGAGATAAGCATGAAGTAATTTTCATATTACCTAATAGGAAACCAAAACTAGAAAAGATGATATAATTTGCACAAAGATCATAAAGGTGGTTAACAAGAAGACAAGGATTTGAGGCCATAGATTACATATATTTATATATCTGAATTTTATTCATCAGATATTGCCACTGAAAATAATTAGAAATACAGAGATTGAATTACAAAAATACATGTCATAAAAGCTAGACTTAGAAAAAAATAGTAGCACTGAAAATTATATATGAAAGATTTCTAGAAATCATTGAGCAACACTCAATTGAATCAAGTGTTATGAAGAAAATATGTCCTGTTAAATTCTAGAAATTATGGTGATTATCTTTAAGATCCAGAAAAAGATTTACTTACTTACTTATTTCTTTTTGGATGACATTTGGAAGAAAAGCATTTTACCTGGAGTCCAAGGACTTGAGCACATTTGTGAAGACCCTAAAACTTCATACAAGATTTTGTCTTTATATACTTTTAATCCTGGAGAACAATTCTAAACCTTTAGTCTGAAAATGTCCATCATCTAAATAAGAATAGTAAATATTTCACAAAGAGCGGGGAACTACGTCTAACAAAGCTTTTAGCAATCCTTCAATCTTTTTCTTATCTTCTCCTAAATATTTTAAGGTAATTAGTCAAGCTATAGAATATAAAATATAGAATTATATTTTAAATATAAATATAGAATTTATATATTATTTTAAATATAGAATTATATTCTATATAAAATATATAGAATTATAAAATATAAATTTTATGCTGCTTGGTATCTTGCCCATTTAGAAGTGGCCTACTTTATTCCCAAAGTGTAGAAAGTGCACTGAACAATAGAAGAGAATGGAAACTCATTGTAAAGAGTCTTCCTAGATGGTTTCAAATATGTACCTGATATGGAAATTCAGTCATGATTAGATCTAATGACTAAAACAAATATTTATAAAAGATTCTGCTAAATAAGGGAAAATTCAAATTTAGAGATACATTCTGAAGAGACACTTGTAGTAGATGATCTGCCATTGAAGTGGCCCTAGAAAACTGTTGGGGGGGAAGAACAGACTAAGCTTGATATGTAGCAAACACACAAGGGGCAACTCTCTTCAAAAACATAAAATTGGCAATATTACAAAGCTCTTAATAAAAGTAATGTTTACAAACAAAATATGTTCTTTCATAGTCTTAATTTGAAAAATATCAAGCTAGTCTTTTCATTTTAGATCATACATTCATGAAAATTATAAGGGGTAGAATAACCATAAAAGAAAGCTGAACAACTGTGTATCACATACACTTAAATGGGTATGTTACTGTTGTTAGGTACCATTGAGTTGGGTCTACCTCATAGGGACTCTCATTGGGTTTTCAATGGCTGATTGTTTCAGGATTGCTTCAGGAGTGGATTGCCATTTCCTTCCCCCACTTTTGGGGTGCTGCAGATCAAACCCAGGGCCTCAGAGATCACAGAGTGGCACTCTATGAACTGAACTAAACCCCAGCCCACAATACTCCATGACACTGTGCCGTGCCCAGCGCTATTGTCAGTGCTTCTGTGTTATTCATAGGGTTTTCAGTGGCTGATTGTTCTGGGATTGTCTTGAGAGTGAGCTGCCATGTCCTCCCAGTTTTGCAGTGCTGGGGATAGAACCCAGGGCCTCAGAGAGTGCAGAGCAGTACTCTACCAACTGAGCTAAACCTCAGCACTAAGCATCTCTATTTAGTTTTTGTTCATCTTCTGTAATTGTTTATCTTGCCTCAGTTCCTTAGAATTGTGGCCCTTCACGTTCTTATTGAATGGGATTTCACAGTAAAGAGTTAATTTGAAAATAAAGCTCTGTCATCTTATAAAACTATTTATCACTTTTTGTAAAAATGGCTTGTTTTCTTCTCGTACCATAACTGCATAAAAAGCTAACTTTTCAAGTATAAAATAATCTTAATTTGGGGTAAAAAAGAAGATGAGAAAATGTGTGAAGTATTGTACTCCTATTTAGCTTATAATGAAAACTCAGAAGATAAAAAATTTAAATTGGGGAATAAAGGGAAGAAATATACTAAGAAAAAAGAAAAAAGTCAATATATTTTGGGAAGTTGTAGGGAACATAAATGCAACTGGAACTGAACTTTAAAGACTTATGATTAATTTACTAGCCATGAGAATGCCAGTGCATTTTTTAACAGAAAATTAGGCTGATGTCCTGTTGAACTAATTTCCTTTTGATATTCTCACTGTGTGCAAGTTCAAAGTCCTCCATAACATTTTCTATATACTCTTCCGGTTAAAGACTTTGTCAAGACTATATGCCTTCATTTACCTTTTCTGTCATCCCTTTTTCAAAACGTAGTTTAAAAAAACCTCACAGGTAATAATTTTCTTATTATCTCTTGAGATTTAACACCTTTGTATTTGGCCCCAATCTGCAATTTATACTCTTTTTATGGATATTTGTCAAGTATGTGTATGTGTGTGTATATATTTGCACATATGCATGTAAACATGCATGTGTTTTTGCTTCAGTGTTATCCAAATCGTTTATCAGATGACTATTTCTACCCTAAATACCTCCTTGAACAAGGCTCTGACACATAGAAAAAGCTCAATAAATATTGTCAAACCATAGAATGTAATAACAACAATTTTAATTATTAGTATAAAGCATAATTAGCACTTGTAGATTACATTAGAGCTTAACAAAAGCTTTCAGATACACCAGCTCATATGCCTATTATTTATAATATATAGTTTGCTGCATCTTATTGACAAAGTATATAATAACAATGATTTGTACTTAGCTTTGAACTACAAGTATTTCTTTTCTATTTGCGTATGAATGTCTCCTGGAATTTCATAATATTTCAGACTAATAATGTATCATTTGGAAGGTTGGAAGGTTGGAAGAATTTCATTATACTTCTTTGCCTAAACCTTGCCTACTGTGGGGCCTTGGCTACTATATATCCCATCTATCTCCATTCTCTTTTCTATTTTGAGTCAGATTTTTCTTCAATCCTTGTGTGACAGTAGTTAAAGATTTCAGTTTTTAAAAGCTCCAATCAGAGCTAGGCTTTAAATATCCATATCCCTTTCTCCTTTCCTCCTAGCAGGCTTCGGATAGTAAGCAGAAGGGTAGATGGAGAAGGTAAGAAAATAAACACATTTTCTACATCTCAACAGTAACCATCTCAAGGTTTACCTGAGAGCAAGAGCAGGCATTTGATGAAGAAAAGATTAGTAAGTTGAGAAAAGTTGAAGGAAAGACTTTCTAAACTTAAAAGTATTTTGTGATAACTAATAAATGTTATAGAAGCTTGGAATAAAAGAAATGTAACAATCAACACCCATGGAACCAGCAGTCAAGAAATCAAAAGACATACTGCATTGGGAAAAACTGTTGCAAGAGACCTCTTTGAAGTGTTGAAAAGTAAAGATGCCACATTAAATACGAAGGTGTGAGTGCCTCATGCCATGGTATTTTCAGTTGCATTATATGGTTGTGAAAGCTGGACACTGAATAAAGGAGACGGGAGAAGAATTGATGCTTTCGAATTATAGTGCTGGAGACAAATATTGAATATACCATGGACTGCTTAAAGAATCAACAGATGCATCATGAAAGTGCAACCAGAGTGCTCCTTGAAAGCAAGAATGGCTAGACTGCAATTGCGTATTTTGGACATGTAGTTGGGAGGGACCACATCTGGTTTGAGAGACCATCAGGTCAACAAAAAAGGAAGACCCTCAAGTAGATGGATTGACACAGAGGCTACAACAATGAGCTTAAACAAAAAAGATCATGTGCCTGGAGCAGTGTTGGGGAGTGTTTTTATTTTGTTATACATAGGGTTACTATGAATTAGACCCAACTTGAGGTACCTAATAATAACAGGACTATGTTTTGAATGTCCTTTTGTTAAATGGGATAAACAATTATAAGACAGCATCTTTAGCCCTAATTAAGAACAACTATAAATTTTTAAACTTTTCTTTAACAAACTATTGCTAAGGGAGGAAAAAAGGAGAAATGTTTACATATAGTTTAACAAATGGACTCACCAAATGTTTTGTTGATGTACAAAGTTGGGTCTAGAGGGTCCTCTGTGATGTTGATTTAAAGGTGAGCCCCTTATCATAAGAAAGCAAAGGCTATGTTGAGTAATGTTACATCTTTTAACTCTGTTCACCCTCATTGGGTGAATATTCTGTATTTAAAAGAGAAAGGGAAACAGTGCATTAGTTTGATGTCTCTGAAGAAAATTTAAAGTGTTTTAAAGAACAGTGAGACCTAATATTCATGTTTTTCCTAAAATGTCATGTTATTCTTTGAATTGTTAATCCATGTGCATGTCTTAACAATTTCTTGTGTGTGTGTGTGTGTCTGTGTGTGTGTGTGTGTGTGTGTGTGTGTGTGTGTGCTGGGAATTGAAATCAGGGCCTCATGCATGCTTAGGCATGCTCTCTACTGCTATGCTACATCACTGTCCTATGTGTTTTATAACTCAAAGTATAGTATTATTTTATTTTTCCTCTTTTACACAAATGATTGAATACTATATATATTTACACTCAGTTGTATTCTTGTTTAATAGCAAATATGGGAGCTTTTTTTCAGTATATCAAATTTTCTTTTATAATTTTATATGATTATCAGAGTAATACATTATTTTATTCTCTGTGACTGTACTTTACATTGCTTTAAGGTTTTGTGTGTGTGTGATTGATTGACTGATTGATTTTGAAACAGAGTCTCAGTATGTTGCCCAGGGTTGTCTCCAACTTGTTCCAGCAATCCTCTTGCCTTGGCCTCCAAATTAGCTGGGACTAAAAGCATTGTGCCCTTCCACCCTTCTTTTTCCCCAGCTTACAAAAATTTATTCACTGAATATCTAGGTACATACATCATTTTGCCTGTTAACATACACACACAGCATAAATTTCTGAAAGTGGAATTGCTGGGTCAAAAGGAATGTAGATTTTTAATTTGGGTAGATGTCAACAAGTACTCTTCTAAGTAATTATACAAATATAAGCTGTCACAAATAATATGTAAAACTGCTTGTTTGTCTACACCTTTGCCAACACAATGGATAATAAACATCTGGATCTTTGTCAAATTTCTACATACAAGTAGTACAACAAGATAGTTTTACTTTTTATAATTATCATGCAACAGAGTTATTGAAAATTTTTTCATACTTATTAATTACTTGTATTTTCTTTCCAACCATATATTTTGCCTGGTTTTTAAAAAGTGGTTATTGGAATTTTTCTTCATTTTTAAGAACATGTTAATAAATTCAAGGTTTTTTTTTCTCACTTTGAATGCACACCTTGACTTTCTCATTTTGACATTCTCATTTTGAATGCGCACCTTGACTTTCTTTTGGGTGATTGTTGTTCAGCAGAACTCTGTATGGTAATTGAAATTTGTTACTATTACTACTGTTATTATTATTTTTATTACTTAGAAGGCCCCCCATACTCCAGCATTTGTAAGAAATATCTTAAAAATGTTTCCAAGTGCATTATGGTTTCTTTTATTAAATTTAATTATTTCACCCATTTTGAGTTTCTCTGGTACAAAGTATAAGGCTTAGTGCAAACTTTTAAGTTCTTTTAAGGTTATTGCCTCATTATCTCAACACCAACTATTGATAATCTACTGTTTATTATGTAAGTATATATTTTACCTTTACATTTCTTTCTATTGGTATACATAGATTTTAGCAACATTACTATTATTTCAATTTCCTTAGCTTCATATTAGGTTTTAAAATGTATGATAAGAATATTCACACCTCACTGATCATTCTCCAAATTTTTACTTCACTTTTTCTATTCTACTTTGTCATATAAACTTTTGAATAAAAATTCTGATCTGGAATAGTTTTGGTGAATTGTTTTAGATGTGTGGATTAATTTGAGGACACAATCATTTTTATGGTGCTGAGGATTCTACCTCAAAGACATGGTAGGTACACCATTCCATTTGTCCAAGGCTCATTTTGCATCCCTAAATGCCATCTTAAACTTTCCTTTATATGCATTGTGTATATTTCTTTTTATCTGTAGTTATTTTATTTAGTAGTGAACTTTGGCAGGTATTTTTCTCTTATAGCATCTATCTAGTTTACTCATTATATATGATGGCTATAAATTTTTGAATACAAATTTTGTATTAAGTACATTTTTGAGTATTTTTACTATGATTTTCAATTATTTCTTCAAGATCCTCAATAGAAACTATTGCTATCAATAAGTAGTATAATTTCATAGTTTCACCTGAAATGTATTTTTATATCTTCCTATTTTGTACTTGCATTAACTAGTACTTCTGAGGTATATATGGCCTTTCAAAGTGAAATCAACATAAAACAAACAAAAGCTGGGCAATGTGGCACACACCTGTAATCTCAGTGACTCAGGAGGCTGAGGCAGAAGGATCAAAAGTTCAAAGCCAAAGGCAGTCTTCATAATTTAGCAAGAGCTTGTCTCAAAATGAAAGAGAGAAGAAGAAAGAATAGAATAGAATAGAATAGGAAAGGAAAGGAAAGAAAAGAGAAAAGTAAAGGAAAGAAAAGAAAACAAAGAAAAAGAATGAGCAGGCTAGGCATGCAATCCAGTGGTAGAGCACTTACAAACTGTGTGAGGCCCTAGGTTCAACCTTAAATTATCACACAAAAATAGACAAAACAAACAAAAGTCACCCAGAAGCCACTAAAAATATGATTAATAAGTTTTTATCACTAGAAAATGTCAACAGAAAAAAAGCTACTATACGGAAAGTCAGAAGAAAACTTCAAAAGTGTATTTCAAACTGATTAAACCACTTTATAAATTAAGAATTTCAATCAGTGAGTAGAAAAAATGTGCAAAAGTTGTGAGAATATATTCACAGAAAATTATTTGAAACATGAGAAGATTCTCAATATCACCTTTCACATGATATTTACAAATTACAATTTACAAATTCTTAATCTAATAGTTGGCCAAAAATCAATTTTTTACTCCCTTTATTGGTAAATGATGGTGGGGTACCTAATAATACAGCATTGGCTTTTTCTATTATGCAACTATTATGTCAGTATTGTGGTGATTAGATAACCTTCAGTTTTATCACTTTTATCAACTTACTACACTTTTATCACTTACAGGGTTTATGGAGCCTTTGGGCTAATATATAGTAAAACTGAAATGTATATATTTGGGTTATATTCCCCTATTTTTTTCCATGCACTCATGAAGTTTCATCATTTCCATTTATCCCTGTACATTAACCCTCCTCCCCATCTCACCTTCCACAATCTTCGCTTCTCTGCTAGTTCCCTCCCTCCTTTCTATTCTTTATATTGTCCCTTCTTTGCTAAGTTTAATTGTGTATTTTTTATATATCAACTTATGTATAGGATTTTTTTCCTTTAAGATTCAGTTCCCACATATGAGTGAGAATATGTGGTATTTCTCTTTTTTAAGCCTGTGTTCATTGGCTTAAGGTTATGTTCTCCAGTTCCATCCAATTTGCTGCAAATGACATTATTTCATTTATTTTTATTGCTGAGTAGTATTCCATTGTGTATATGTACCATACTTTCTTATCCATTCTTCTGTTGATGGGTACCTTGATTGGTTCCATATCTTTGCTATTGTGAAAAGTATTGCATTGAATATGGAGATGTGGGTGTCTCTGTGGTTTGATGACTTATCTCCCTTTGGATGTATTCCCAGTAGTAGTATAGCTATGTCCTGTGGTAGTTCTTAGGGCTGGGATTTAGCTCAGTTGGTAGAGCACTGCGCTGCAGTCTCTGAGGACCTGAGTTCAATTCCCAGCACCACAAAAATGGGAGAAGGGCCTGGCAATCCACTCCCAAGGCAATCCCGATACAGTCAGCCAATGAAAACCCTATGAGGGTTGCTATGAGTCAGATACTGACTCAACAGCACCTAACAACAACAACATGGTAGTTCTTAAGCACCGTCACATATTGCTAGTGAAGGTTAACTAATCACCACAATACTGATTTTAAATTTCATCTTGTTGTTGTTTATGTGCTTGTTTGTTTCCCCTGACTAATATAGAAATAATTCCAGAATCTTGATCAAGGTAGATATATTGTACCACTTTATTCATCTTAAATTTTGAGTTTCCTTCTATAATAGATATTAAATTCTATCAAACACTTGTCAGAACACACGGTGATGATTCGCTTCTCATTACATTATTATCACTTCAGTAATGAAGATACCATGTATCAAAATCTATAGAACTGAAGAAAAAGTGCCCTGAAGAAAAGTTCTAACAATGAATAATTGCATTAATAAACTGGGAAAGTAATAAAATGACTGGAGATAATATAGGATCTATTCCTTACAAGCCTAATACAGGGTAGAAATATAAAGGATACTATTATCTTAAAGGACTTTCTTTCCTTATAGTTGGTATTATGTAACTGTTTCTCAGAGCCTCTAAGCAAAATTGTTCATTCCTGGTACTCAGACACTTTACCTTCAAAATATCTTTTACACAAAAGTAACTTTTGTTTATAAATTCTTCCGAATGGGTTCTTGACTAATATAATAGACATAGAACATAAAATTCATTAGAATACCTCATGTACTGATTCAAATTTCAGAGTTTATACAGTTGATTTCCTGCTTGCTGGAAATGGGGAAAAAATATCTTTCATTCCTTGGTTCACCTTACTGAAGTGATCCTTTGCTTTTTGGACTTCAGTTACTGGATACTTACCATTGTACTTTCAAATAAATATACTTAACATAATTATCTATCACCACACCAACCACCAACCACCCCTGTTCTGATATAGTACAAAATTCAGGTAGGGAAACTTTGTTGACATATAATGACATACACATTAAGTGTCTACGGAGTAAGGAGAGAACAGCAGTGTTTAAGGGATAAAATATATAACTATGCACATCTTATCTGGATAAGATACCCATATCAGTGCAACTCAGTAGGAAAGCACTTGCCTGGCATACACAAGGCCCTGGGTTAAACCCCTAGTATTGCCAAAATAAATGATTATGCCCCTATCATATAATATGTCCATGTGAAATATAATAATCTGTTTTACTGACTCTAAAATTTGTCATCTCTATATTAAGAGATTTATGTTCTTTGTTGGTTTACATTTTTTATTATCATTTATCCTGTTGTTTTTATTATATAGGATTTTGTCATGCCTCTGGAGTGAAAAGAAAAGAATGAACATATCAGTCAGAAAATTGTGTATTATATGGTAATCATTCTGATTACTTATGGCAGAACTTAATAAAGAATAGTATAAAGGTTCACAATAACAGGTTACTGTTTTGTTGTTAGGTGCTGTTTAGTCTGGTCCAACTCACAGCACTCCTATATAGGGCTTTTCAATGGCTGTTTGTTTCAGGATTGTTTCAGGAGTGGGCTGCCACGTCCTTCTTCCATTTTTGCAGTGCTGGGTATCAAACCCAGGTCTTCAGCGTGTCCACAACAAACACTCTACCAACTAAGCTAAAGCCCATAGAAGGCTTAAATTTAGAATGGGCCTAATTTTATTGTCTTTCCATGAATTATATTGTTTATGTGCAACTTAGCTGGTTAATGCAGTGCTTATTCCTGAACAACCCCAAGTTGGTATTCCAAATAACTGAAAAGCTGATTCACTATCCATTGATATGGTGCTATTGCACAATTGTCTTTAGAGAAATATATTTGTTTGTTTAGTTTATGTATGATACAACCAGTTCAAATGATACAAAAATTATTTTAATATAAAATATTTCACTCTACTGATTTATTAAGTAGTCCAAGTTTCCTTAAGGTGAAAGGAAGCAATTCCTCATAGTTTATCTTGCTTTAAAGGGCAATTCTTTGGATTTAAATCATTCACCACCATATCTATTTTAAAGGCGGAGGCTTTTAAAGAGTCTGATGACAAATATATAATATTGAAATTCAGAATATAAAATTAGGAATTTAATTTCCTTTACCTAGATCATTTTTTATAACTTCACAGACTATGGCATTGAAGTAAAACCTAATTACAGTATTTACTCTCATTTCCACAGCTTTCCCTAGCATATGATAAAAGCTGACTGTTTATCCAAACCAGGTGATCAAACAGATTGATGAGATCAGAGTCCCTTTCAGATGCAGGGCACCTTGTTTTCACACAGATCTCAAGAATCTGGTTCTATATTTATGGAGACCTAACATTTGAGGACAGACATAATTATAATGCTTTGAATTGAGAAATGCAGGGTTATAGACAGATCCTAAATATATTGTTGTTATTAGGTGCCATCAAGTCAATGTCCAATTCATAGTGACACTACATACAACAGAAGAAACACTATTGTCAGTGCTTCTCTGCTATTCATAGGGTTTTCAATGGCTGATTGTTTTTTAGGAGTGGGTTACCAGGTCCTTCTCCCAAGCCTACAGTATCTGCTGTTCCCAGGCAGTCTCCCATCCAAGTAATAACCAGGCCTGACCCCGCTTAGCTTCTGAGATCTGATGGGATTGGACACCACAGTGGTATAGCTGCAGGCTCCTAAATATATAGAACCCTGAAAATATATTAATATTCATAGGAACATTTCAGTATAAACCTGTTAGATTTTATGTAATATTATTTGATCTAGAATATTTTACACTGTAATAAAACATTATTTAAATAATATTTTATATGAACTAGCCTGATTAAATAGTAGTTTCCTAGTTATAATGGTGAAACTTAGGAAATGATCATATAGCTTTAGATAATGATGCTTTAGATAGAGACTCTAATTCACAGACTATGACAATGACATAGCATAGATTTAATGACATCTCCATGCCTTTTCAGACCCAGTTGTAAAGAAAGGGAAGGTATTAAATCTCCAGAGCAGAGTTATAGGATACAATAATACCTTATTACTCTAAGCCAGGCCTGCAGCCATAGCCCTGTAGCATCCTATTCCGTCAGATCTCGGAAGCTAAGCAGTGTCGAGCCTGGTTAGTACTTGGATGGGAGACCGCCTGGGACCACCAGGGGCTGTAGGCTTGGGAGACAGACCTGGCAACCCACTACCAAAAATCAATCCACCATTGAAAACCCTATGAACAGCAGAGAAGCACTGACAATAGTGTTTCACCTGTTGTAGGTAGGGTCACTATGAGTCGGATACTGACTTGACAGCACCTAATAACAACAACCCTAAGCCAGAAAACACAAATATTAATGGAATAGAAAACTGATTGACATCATTGCCTAACCATAGTCATTTTCACAAACCTCAGTCACTTCATGTACAGAACTAGGAGAAACAGGACTTAATCATATCCAAATAGTGATTTTGCTCATTAGAAAACAGGTGTAGAATTAAGTGTGTAAATAAAAATAACATCCAAACTTGATCTAAGATCTTTGCCTTTGTTTCATGTATGGATCATTTAAATTAGGTGAGAAGCCAATGAGATATCTTCGGCTGTTCAGTTTTCAAATTTAGAAGAAAATAAAACAAAACTCACTGCTGCAGGTAAGACACTGAGCAGCATTTAGAGATCAACTGCGGCCAGAGAATTGCCATTGGTAGAAAGGATGAAAAATAGAAAAACTGTATGATCCTCAAACATAATTTTCAGATTTAACTTGGTTTTTTATCTTATCTTTTGTTGCACTTTGAGGCAAATTTTAAATTCATATCTTAAATTCAGTTGCTTTTATAATGAGATGAGCATAGCAAGATCTCTTAAAATAAAAATATAAAATTCTTATCAGTTTATAGAGTTGTTGACTCATGTTTAGTTGCCTCTGAACCTACAAATGTCAATGTTGTGTGCGGGAGACCACAGGGCTCTTCCAAACTAGCTATCAAGTTATTCCTGGATCTCCCATGAATATTTTTCTAGTAAATACATTTTTCATGTTTTCATGCTTAATTGCATTTATGAAATAAATTGTAGTAGTGGTCCTAATGTGACCTGGAAATATATAGCATCTTGATCTGTGTTCTTTCTCCTCATTTGAATTTATTTATACTAATGACATGTCAAGGACATAAAACTTCTTTCTCACAGAAACAAAAACCACATCCAGATTGTGAAATCTCTTCCAGGAGAGTATGGTTAACAGAAACACAGACTGACAATAACAATGGCAACAGCCACAACAAAATAGCATCCATAATTTGTTAGAAGAAACTCTGTATCAAAGAATTAAGAGTCCTGGGAAATCAGTACAACCTACCTGATGTGCCTTTCTCTCTTTCTGGAGTTTGGCCAGCTTTTTGGCTGTTGGAAGTACCAGGTCTCTTGTTTCCAAAGAGCTGCCTATGTTGGCCTGTCTTTCAGACTATCATGTTGCAAAATCTGAGATTCTGTTGCAATAAACACCAGATTTCAAAGGAAAAGCAATGGAAATTGTGCAGAGATTAAACTTCACTTTTATAGCAACTATCAATAGTACATGATTATGTCAAAACAATGCCACCTCTTCTAGCATAATATTAGATCAAAAAAGCACTTATTGTGAGGATGCATTTATAAAAAACATACTTTGGGTCAGGTGTAGGATTGTCTTTTATATAAATCCAATAAATTTATCCTTTAGATTACTCCTGAAGCAACCATATGCACATAAATAATTTTAGAACTGTATTATTCTAGAGTAACCCTCAGCCAAATATAGTTGAAAGTGCTTGGGCACAATGAGAGCAACTGTGACATAAACAAGCAATGTGATTCACAAGAGGAAGAATTTTTTAAAAAGAAGAGAGAAAGAAGAAAGAAAGAGAGAAAGAGAAAAAAGAAAGAAAGAACAAATGAAAGAAAGAAAGAAAGAAGAAAGAAAGAAGAAAGAAAGAAAGAAAGAAAGAAAGAAAGAAATGAAAAGAAAGAAAAGAAAGAAAAGAAAAAGAAGGAAGGAAGGCAGGAAATCTCTTAGTCAAATAAAAGCACAATATTTCAGGAATAATTGTTTTCTCTTGATGCTCATTTAGTATGAAATTAAAAATGATGACTTCAAGTAATAGTAACTTGTGCATTAGCTTTTTTTGATCTTTCAAGAATGTAATTATTAACATTATAATATCTGTAAATTTCAAGATTCAGGGTACAATGTTTAAAGAAGACTAAAGGGTTAAAATATCAAAAAGTCAGAGATATATTTGTAATCTACTGAGAAGACTAACAAAAATATGCTCAGGACATCAAAGAAACTAACATTTACTTTAGAGAAGATATTTATTTATTTATTTATTTATATTTCTTACTGGCCTTTCTCATTCCTTCCCAGTTTCATAGGGGCCATAGAGTCCCATAATCTCATTGCTACAGAAATGAAGCTCTTAGATTCACACCATCACAGAATGGCAGACCTTAAAGAGTTATCACTACAGTCCACCTAGGTGACAGATGATAAAGTTGAGACTTGAAGAAGTCAAGTGATTTGTCTCTAAGTGAAGGCTAATTGTGCCAAATAGGAGATTGTTGTTGTTGTTGTTAGGTGCCGTCAAATCGGTATCCGGCTCATAGCGACCCTCATAGGGTTTTCAATGGCTGAGTGCTTTGGGATTGCCTTGGGAGTGGATTGCCAGGCCCTTCTCCCATTTTTTCGGTGCTGGGAATTGAACTCGGGTGGCCTCAGAGACTGCAGCACAGCGCTCTACCCACTGAGTTAAATCCCAGCCCCAAATAGGAGATATAATCCAGTTTTCCTGATTAGCTGGTGAGAATGCCTTTTCAAGCAGACTACAGTTAAACATTCCAAAGTAAATATTTCTTAAATGGTCTAGCATTAGGTAGATTGGAGTAGGAGACATGGCAAAACTTAAACCAATTTTATAGCTAATGATGCTGGTAAATTAGAGACCTGGCTGAGTTAAAGTTGAATAGAAAATATGATTGGCAGAATGTTAATATTCTTTCTAACCTCAAATGTTCACCTGGTGGCTGGCTGAAACTGCCAAATTTACATGAAAAATGATTCCTATAAAATAATCTTAAGCAATATCATGCCACTTTCTCTAGAGATAATTGATTCTCAAATAGTGGTCAGTAAAGGTGTCATATACATATGTAAGACATATACATTCAAAATTCACTCTCTCAATTTTCCTTTCTACACAATCTGTCGTAAATTAATAATTGGTAAACTCTGGGGTTAATATTTTTATTTTTGCTATTGTCCTAAATCTCATAAGATTAACAAAAGTATTTGATACATTTATTTCTGTGAGGCTATCATCCCATTCTCTATTGAACCCATGCTCCTTCCCCATTTCCCCACTACAAGGCAAGCCACATGGAAGTGAGTGTACTTGTGCTGGGGTTTTGGGATGTAAATAGAGATTGTCCATAATATCTTCAAGCCACTCTGTAAAAGCTGACCAAAATACCAGTCATCTGTGAAAACTCATGGCAAGATAGGAGCTTCTACCTGCTTTTTGTCCTAGGTGTCATCCAGTCAGATGTGACTGAAAGGAAGAGCAAAACAAAACATTATTCCAACACGGTGCAATGCACACAATATTTCTTAAGTTTTAGCCTATCATCGTAGCTAATGTTCTCATTTTGAATCATGCCTCATCAGCAATAGGAGGTCCCAGGGACTTTGCTCCAAATGATAATGGACCTTTTTTAATAATTGAGTTTATTTTTGTTATTGTTGTTGTTAGGTGCCATTGAGTCAGTGTCTGACTCATAGCAACCCTACGTACAATGGGCAAAACACTATTGCTAGTGCTTCTCTGCTATTCATAGGGTTTTCAATGGCTGATTGTTTTGGTGGAGTGCGTTGCTGGGTCAGTCTCCCAAGCCTACAGCACCTGGTGTTCCCAGGGAGTCTCCCATCCAAGTACTAACCAGGCTTGACCCTGCTTAGCTTCTGAGATCTGACAGGATCAGACACCATAATGGTATAGCTGCAGGCCAGTTTATTTTTAGTTGATATATAAAAACATAATAATTTTACATATTAATGGGGTACCACATAATGTTTCGACTCTTTTTAAAAGCAGCATTTTGCCATGTATTATTTGGTTAATTCTCATCACAAAATTAACATTAATGACAGAAAATAAAGGGGAGTGATTTTTCGGGGTAACCAAGACTACTCCATCGCAAAATGTGCAGCCCAGAGCTGAAAGACAGGCAATATGATTTAGAGGTTAAGAAGGCAGTTATGAGCAAGTTAGATCTAGCTTTCACCCTGGCTTTAATATGTAAGAGTTGCATATACATATGCAACACACATATATATACATACATATACACACACATACACACATATGTATATGTATATATACATATGAATGTATATAATCTTAGAACATGATTTTCTCATTGCTGAAGTAGAGATTACAGTAGTATCAGCCACATTAAAGCTAATTATCTAGTGCACTGCATGCAACAAAATTAGTTTATAGTAATCTCTTAGTGAATCTTAGATTTTATTTTATTTTTAGTATTTTTATTATTACAAAAGAGTCCAGGTTAGATTTTCTTCATTATAAGTTAGAAATATGTTTTGATTATTGAACTGATATGTTTGAATATTTCATAGCTCAGCAAGAAAATGATGACTACACAAATAATTTGTCAATACTGGATATGGAGAAAAGGAAATACATTTGAAAAATAGTCTCATGACAGTGAAATGAAGTAAGTACTACAGTGGGATTTAGGGGAGTGTGGTGCTAGTCTGACTCCAGTCGAGGAATTGCCAAGCAAACTTGTACAAGTTTTTTCGGTTCCCTAATTGTTGTATTGGGCTGGGATTTAGCTCAGTTGGTAGAGCACTGCGCTGCAGTGTCTGAGGTTCTGAGTTCAATTCCCAGCACCACAAAAATGGGAGAAGGGCCTGGCAATCCACTCCCAAGGCAATCCCGAAACAGTCTGCCATTGAAAACCTTATGAGGGTCGCTATGAGTTGGATACTGACTCCACGGCACCTAACAACAATAACAACAATTGTTGTATCAGCCAATAGATTATATTGTCATTTCCCGCTTGAACATTGTATGGCTGTGTTGCACTGGACTATGATATTGGAAAACTCTTCCTTTTATCTGGAACACTGGGGACTTTGCCAAGTTTGCTATTACATGTCTTAGAGAGGGCGCCTTGGAGGCAGTTCCTACTGTAGGAAATCCTATGCAAGTAGTTTTTATGTGCATATATACTGAGGGAAAATATACAAGTGAGTTAGGAAAATAGAAGGAGAAGCCAAGCAGGAATGTGGTTTAGATGAAGTCTAGCTCCAGCCTGGTACTGTAAGGGTTCTGGAACATATATTGCTCTCCAATATTTGTCCCACCCATTAGGTAAGAAAGGAGGGCTTTATTTCCTGGTAGAAGTCACCTGAGTGCCAACGTTGGCGGGTAGTAGGGAGTGAGGCAGCCCTCGTCACGCAAGCCCTAAACATCAGCATCTGCAAAAACCTGTAAAAGAAATTCCTGTGTCTCCAGAAGAGGTGCCAATAGCTTTTAGTACATTATGTTTCCTGTGCTGCATATTTTAAGCACTTGAACTTACTTATGCAATCACTTTCAGTAAGTTAGCCTTGCATTACAGGACTTCATCGTATACGACTCTTTTGTTCCATAATTTCATCTTTTACTGCATACATGCTGTTAATCTCAAAAAACTGATCTTCACCAACTTATGACTACAAACTTTACCTTCTCCTCTATTTTCTGAGGGTCAAGACCCTTAAGCCTATTGATCAGAATGCAATTTAGGAGATGATCTTAAGATGTACACTCACTGGTACTATAAAAATATGTATGTTGAAACCAAAGTAGTATGTGGAAAGCCTTAGGAACTGACTGTTAGGAATCTCTTTTCTTCCTGAAATGCAATTCTTACATTTAAAATCTAAGACATTCTTTTCTTTCTCCACCATAAGAGTCAACTTCCTCAAAAGTGCATATTACACTAAGAAATTATCTTTCAGAAGAAAAACAAACCATTTAGCAACTTGAATTCTTCCTTTTAAAGTAAGAAAAGCAATAGAGAAGATGTCATCTTTGAAAGTTAAAAAAGTCCCCCTTTTTACTCCATGATTATTATTCATTTTTCTATAACACATTAAAGAGATTACATGATGTTTCTGTGGCCACTAACTACCAGTGTTGCTTGTGTAACTACTATGGTCTAGTATATACGCTAGGAGAATATGACTCATTTTCCTTTTAGGTTTCTAGAATAGAATATTCCTGGTTTTATTTTCCTTTGAGATATATCACATTATTTTTTAACGCTCTTGCATTATTTCTACCAGAATGTCTCCTCTCCAGCACTGATTTATTTCCAGCATTATGGTAAGAAGTAGTAGATCACAAAATGTAAGAATCCTGCACAGATCAAATGAATTACTGAAGGTTTTTCCAATAAGAAAGAGAAATTAGTTTTAAAGTTTGTCATCTTCTAAACACAAGATATGCTATTAATGAAATTAATATAAAACCTTTAAGGAATTTAAATTCCACCTAAAGATACATAATTTAGTCTGTAATTTGGTTTGGGGACTTAATTTATTTAATTTGTAGATTATTTGACTCATGTAAATTTATCTCTTTCACAACATGAATTTACATAAAGGATGTTACTATTGTTCCATTTTTAAATGTATTAAAAACTCTAGCAGTTTTGGAATATTAAGCAATGAAATCCATACCCTAGTCTATAAACAAATGTGAACTTCAGTTACTTAGATGCATAGGATTTATTATTTGGGTAGGGTATTTGTGGTAAATTGCTCACTTATATAGTTAGTTCTTTCTTAACTATGTTAAATTTTTATTGCAATCATTTACTTTTATTTTTATTGGAAATTTTTAATGTACAACTTAATGGGTTGCATTATGACATGGGTTTCATTCTGACATTTCCTTATATGCATTTCATTGTACATTGCTCACATAACTTCCCCCATACCCTCTCATGACCCTCCTCCCCTAACCCCTGCCCCCCCATAGTCTCCTTTCTACTTGCATGTCTTTCTGTGAGAATATTTATCTATATACATACATCCTGATTTTAAGTCCAAACTTTTTTCTATAGTGATCTACCTTTTTTACATTCTCAGCAGTATTAGATGAGTGATCTAGTCCATTTATATTATTGCCAGCTTTTGGTATTATTGTAATTATTACTATTATTTTTATTTTAGCTATTCTTGTAGGTTTTTTCTATCTTTCTCTTTTTTTTCCCACCATACTAATAAAGTTGTGCTGTTTACATTGAGGTTGACCTCTCCCCCTTCATCCCTCCTCATTGACCCTCCTCTCCTTCCTGTCTTCTCCAATCATCACTTCCCTCTGCTAGATCCCTCCCTCCTTTTTAAAACATCGCTGCAATAGCAGAAAGCACTAATCCCATAGTATGAATTGCAGCACTATTCTTATGTTAATACCCTACCTTATTTTTAAGTGCTTATGAAAAGTCATGCACACTTATTTAATATTGAAATATAGCATACATCTCAGTTCAAAAGTATTATTTTCCTTAACCTTCAATCTTTAAATGAGAAAGGGGAAAAAAGAGATTACTTTTCCCATCAGAATATACTCTAGAAACAAATATGCTACATCTGTTTTAGTTGGCATGGTTAGGGTCCTGCACGGTAATGCATTATTTTAGATTTCAAAATTGATAGCATTCAGACTAGTAGTTCTCCATGTTGTAAAGCAGTAGTCATCCATGAGTACAGATTTTATTTTCCAGTGATGTTTATTTGGGATATTGTACTGTGTCAATTGAGCTTGCGAGTTTATGAACTCTATTGAAGCAATTATCTCCTCAACTCAGACGGAACTGTTGGCATCTCCTATGGGAGTACCACACAGCCAGCAGGTTCCCTCATCATAGACATCACAGAAGGCAATTTGGTGGTTTATTTGGAAGGCATTTTCATGCTAAATCCCATTTTTCAGTATTTTGCAACTTCTTCAAAAGCTTTCTTTAGCCTTAATGTGGAATTAAGAGCAATTTAGGTATGAGAGAATATATTTCTAGGATATTTGGTGATTACATACTATCAAATTAGGGCATGGTAAAATACAGCTGAAAGCAGCATTTTAAATTGAAGATCTATATGAAAGCATTGGAGTTGTATATTTAAATGCTGAAGAATACACAGGGATTATTTTATATTCACAAAGGATTTACTTCCTTAACCCCCTTTCCTCTGTATTGTCCATTCCCCAAACACAAGCATGCACATATTCTTTTGAATTATGTGAAGGTAAAATCATAGCAGGCCTGCCCCTCAGTCTATGCCTGCGGGCATGAATTTTAAACTACAAACTCAAGGAGGTTTATTACTGTTAAAATGCATAGATAGGATCATGCTCTTTTTTGAATTTGCAGTGCAAGAACTCTATAAAATGAGTTCAATACATGTTTGTGTGTGTGTGTGTACAGATATATACACAGACATTTATAAATATATATTTATGCTACTGGCAGAGATGGGCAATTAAACAATGTGCAATTGGGCATGTAAAATGGAGGTCCAGTCAGCAGATGGAAGTGTATTTGAGGGCAAAGCTGCCAATTCTCGCTATAATGCAATATGCTTGTACTCAAAAAATTACATTGTACATGAAAGAGACAAAAGAAAAGTTTGTTTTCTTTGTTCATTTTCAAAGGGAGATTTTGTTCCTTGGTATTGTTTTCATTACAAAGAGAAAAAGCAATAATGACCTAATTTCCAGAAAACATGCATACAACATGAGACTTGAGAATCTGAGTTCTTAAAAGCCATAAATAGAGCTTTTCTCTAATACCTATATTTTCAGAGTATCTTTTCCCAAGAGGACAGCACACCTCTATAGCCTTCATCTCCCTCATCCTCACATGGTCAGTGTTAAGAGTGCAGCAGGCTAGGACTTCTGTAGATTCCACCAGTGAAAAAGATAAATAATGGCTGCTAGACTGACTTGACTGGAATTATTGAACAAGCTGGGGGCACAGCTGGTGCAAGGATTTGGGTCTGCCATTTGCCAGAGCTTTCTTCTACCCGATAGAACATATTGCCTAAAGCTGAAAATCCCACAGTGTTCTTGATTACATATTTTCAAATTATGGTTCACTTTAGAGATTCCTATTAAACATCGGATATGGCAGCAGGCCTGGAAATTATTTAGGAAACCCCAGGTTTCAAGCGGGTGGAAAAGTTAAGCAGAGCTGAAGGAATGAAATGTCTGTAGCTATGGTGGGGATGGAATGTCTAAGCGGCTGTCTAGTAGATCTAATCAGAATGATGCAGAAGGTTATTTATTCCCTAGAAGTTTGGCTGGTTATTTGACAAGTGCCTTCTTGTGCAAGCTTCGTTTCTACTTTTAAAGTGCTAGAGAAGATAGATGAAGAATAGGAAGATCTATAGCTACTTTAGAAACCCAAAAGCATCTTGAAATGAACTCCCTTGTAAAGTAGAGGAGAAGCTTCTCTCCTGGGAAGAATTCAGCAGGTTCCCTCTTGTCTCACTAAGACTTTTTAAGATGAAGTCTAGTAGAGGTAGACTTTTCTCTCATAAATTATTGATACTCTAAAGCTGTTTTAATTGTTTTTCCTTTCGGTGCTACACAGAGAAACCTAATAATGATTCTCACTGCAATATTAGCATATATTTTAAGTGTGCCATAATACCAAGGGAAAGCATGTAATTTTCCTGAAACAATATGCTTTTTTAACTTCAAGAAATACAATTTAAATTAGTAATAAAGATGAAAAGTAATCTAACTTAGATTATAAAATTGTTCTCTATGCCGAAACATTCTGTAGGAAAATAAGAATACATTTATGTATAATTTAATTTTATGATGTGAATGCCTGATTTAAAAAAATATGTGGTTTGTAGATAGATAAATTAAGGGTCTTAGTCACAAAAACAAAAAGAGTTTAAAAAATCTTAGCACATACAAAGATTTGAGACACTGCAATGTAATATTTATTAAATTAATATTGTTTTTCTAATAGGTACCCAGTTATAGAATATTTTAAGTAAATGTATTTAATGTAAGAGTTATCAAACTTTTTGACCTAACCACTCCTTTACATTCTTAAAAATTATGGAGAATGTCATATTACACATATGTGTATCACACCTATCAATATTTGCCATATTAGAATTAAAGCCATGAAAAATTTTGAAATGTTTATTTAATTCACTAAAATAAATATAGCAAACATTTTGTCTGCCAACATTCATGATACATTTTTAGGGAAAACTATGTAATTTTCCAAAACAAAAAAATATTAGTGAGAAGAGTAGCATTGTTTTACATTTTTGTAAATCTCTTCATTGGCTGGTTTGATTGCCAGGCTATGTCATATCTGCTTTTGTTTTGTATCTATTTTGACATTATGTACAGTGTAGCTTCCAGAAAACTCCATTCTAAAGTTATGAGACAATGAAAAATGTAAATAACATGTGGGTATTGTTATGGAAAGAGTGTGACCTTGTGAATCTCTAAAGAAGATCTCATGACCAACCAGATCACACATTGAAAACAGCTGAAGGAAAGAGTTCCTTATAAAGATGCTACAGACTCCATGTCTATTTCTAGTGCCATTATTAAACAGACCTTTTTTTACTCTGGGCTGAACAGTCTCATCTGTAAAATGAAGGTGTTAGATTATCTCTGAGGTTCCTTTCCTGCTTTCATTCATTGTCCTCAAACACTGATTCATCATTGTGTTAATTCATACCCACAAATATATTTTTCCATGTTGTTGTTGTTAGGTGCCATGGAGTCAGATCTGACTCAGAGACCTTCATATGGTTTTCAATGGCTGATTGTTTCAGGAGTGGGTTAGCAGGTACTTCTCCCTTTTTTGTGGTGCTAGGGGTCAAACCCAGGGCCTCAGAGAGCACAGAACAGCACTCCTCCAACTGAGCAAAACCCCACCCCCTTTTTTTTTCCATATGAGAAACAATTATGATGTAAGCAAAAGAAACTTATAACCAAATAGTGATTTGGTATTAAGGATTAGTCATCATTTCTATGTGGATGCATATTTGGACTCCAGTATAGTTTGTTTTATGAAATAGACACATGTCTAATCTCTAGCTTCTGAGGTAACTTTCAGTGGGTGGGTAACTTGCCCTTCATGATAGCCAAACCTTCTTAATATGTTGTCCAATCCTCTCACTTTTCTGTGTGGAATTGCTTGTTACAAAGAAAAAAGCAGCCCCAGACACAGTGGTGCATGCCTGTAAGCCCAGTGGCTCAGGAGGCAGAGGGAGGAGGATCACAAGTTCGAGACCAGAGGCAGTCTGTAATTTAGCGAGACCCTGTCTCAAAAAAAAAAAAAAAAAAAAAAAAAAGGGCTGAGGGTGCAGCTCAGTGGTCCAGCACTTGAAGAGCATGCAAGTTTGAGGCCCTGGGTTCAAACCCCAGTACTGGAAAAAAAAAAAAAAAGCAAAAACTTGTCTATCTTCATCTTCTATCATCTTCAGAAGGAAGAGATTTACGTTTCAGCAATTCAATATCTATAATCATAATTTTTTTGTACTTCATGTTATTTTATTTGAGAAGTATTACTAAAATTTAGCAGATAATGTGGAATTTTATTTCCATGCAACTCAGGGGTATCTATTTAAAATCAGCAGCTCTATTGCCAAAAGTATCAAAATCCTTGCAAATAACCAAAAAAAAAAAAAAA
>VMDO01010382.1:0-40000 GCA_007922755.1 Pedetes capensis
TCTTTAATCATTCCCAGCATAGTAGACCATATGACTGTCTGACTCAAAATGGCCTATGCCAGTCCATTTTAGCTCACTGATGCCTAGAATGTCAATGTTTATGCGATCCATTTCTCTTTTAACAATTTCTAACTTGCCTAGATTCATACTACGTACATTCCATGTTCCAATTATTAATGGATGTTTACAGTTGTTTCTCATTTTGAGTCGTGTCACATCATCACGTTGAACACCCTGGGGTTTTACTCCATTTCCCTCATCACGGTATACTCTACTTGGAGGAGGCAACTCTTCCCCAGTAGTCTTTTGAGTGCCTTCCAACATGGGGGCCTCATTTTCAGGCACTATATCTGACAGTGTTTCTTTGCTATCCATAGGGTTTTCAATGGCTAGTTGTTTCGGGAGTGGCTCGCCAGGTCCTACTCCCTCCTCAATGTATACATATGTCAAAATGCATCAAATTGCCAGGCACTGTGGCACACACCTGTCATCCTAGCAATATGGGAGGCTGAAGCAGGAGGATCTCAAATTTGAGGCCAGAGGCAGCCTGTGCAACTTAGAAAGACCCTGTCTCAAAAATAAAAATTATAAAAGGGCTTGGGGGTGCATCTCAGTGGTAGAGGGCTTGGCAGGCATTCATGAGGTCGTGGATTCAATTCTTACTACAGAAAAAAAGCAAAATCAAAACCATGAAATTTTACCCCTTGAAGGGATGCACTTTCTTTTCTGTATGTTACACTCCTTAAAGCTGATGAAAAGCTGTATATATCATATTAAGAATACTCATTATCATGGACTTGACCAAAAGGTCTAGAGGGCACTAGTTAGATAAACTTGTTTCCTTCCAAGACTCCATAACCCAAATAAAATTCAAGCTGATCTGAGCAGGATGTGTGTAAAGGGAGGCCTGGCCCCACCCACTTTGTCTTGGGGTGGCTCAATGCAGGTAGAGAGCAGAGAGCCCAATGGATGGTCGAGGAAGGGCACAGCAGTCCACGTCAGAAGACAGACACTGCACCAGTTATTTGAAATGTGGGAATTTAATGTAAAACATTGTTAACTATATAATTGAATAAAACAACAACAACAACAAGCCCCACTGGCATCACAGAGGTAGAAAGCCGATGCAGCTTCCAATCCTTAGGGTTGGGATGGCGAGTGGAAGAGGTTAGCGTTACTAAGACTCAGTAACTTAGAGTCTACGCCTGGCAGCTGAGCCCGGGCTCTGAGGACAAAGCCCAGGCTGGGCATGAGGTTCATTTTATGAGTGTCAAGAAATTGACCCCAGCCAACAATACTGGAGGGAAGACACTTTGCCAGGGTGAGGCTTATGGGAAGCAGCAGTCAACAGGAAAGGCACCTCCTTTTCTCCTGGCCACCCTGGAGTCTTCTTCTAGGGTCCCTGATTGGCAGAGCCCAACAGCTGAAAGAAACAAAACATGGTTTTGGTTTGTAGAGTCCCAGCTCTGGCATCATAAAGCATAGCATAGAAAGAGATGATGGGCAATTTGAGGTGGAGATAAGCCCTCAAACTATTTTGTGTTAAACTAGGCTTTGCTTATTTTTCACTGTAAGACTTTGGACAAGTTACTTAATCTCTCTGAGCCTCTGATCCACAACAACAAATGAAGATTATATTTTTTTATAATCTTGTGTTAGCGGGACTTCAATAATGGCTTTTTTTCTTTTTTTTTTCTTCTCTTCTCTTCTCTTCTCTTCCTTCCTTCCTTTCCTTCCTTCTTTTCTTTGTCTGTCTTCTCCTTCCTTCCTTCCTTCCTTCCTTCCTTCCTTCCTTCCCTCTTCCTCCCTCCCTCCCTCCCTCCCTCTCTCTCTCTCTCTCTCTCTCTCTCTCTCTCTCTCTCTCTCTCTCTCTCTGTGTCTCTTTCTTTCTTTCTTTCTTCTTCTTTATTTCTGGAACTGGGACTCTGAAGCCAGGACATGGCACAGACTTTGCAAGTGCTCTACCACTGAGCTGCACCCTCAGCCCCTTTTCTATTTTTTTATCTTGAGGCAGAGTCTTGCTAAGTTAGTTACACAGGCTGCCTCTGGCCTCAAACTCGCGATCCTCCTGCCTTGGCCTCCTAAATCACTAGAGTGTGTGCTACCACACCAGCAATGGTGGGTTCTGATATTTATTAATTTTTTGTTATGTAGCACTGGCTCCCCTTCACTGTCTTCTTTAAATCACTCCCAGCGTCAAGGCTCAAATTTTGTAGTCTTTGGGATGGCATTGCCTAAAGCTGACTTCCAGTCCCCTCATGAAAAGCCCCAATGCCTATAGATTCAAAGAACGAACAAGTGGCAGAGTTGGATTGTGGTCAGCATGGTTGGATTATGGTCCACAGTGTGTCACTTAGATTTCAGTCCTGGGGGCTAGGTAGAAGTCAAGTGGTGACCTTCGATCCCTTTCTCTCCTGTTACCAGGACTACACTCTTGGGAGAAAAAGAAAACAACTGATTGCATATAAGTTCCTTATAAACACATGAATAATTGACCTCATGGTGAATAAACTAATTCGATTTCCTAGGTGGGGGGCCCCACCTAGGAAAACTTTTAATATGAATGACCCTGGGTTAGGATTGCTTTTGGAAAACTGACCTAGCATCTATTTACGAGGCAAAGTTCCCTGGAAAATTTAAAGTCATGTAACCCTCTAGGTATAAAATGGAGGTGAATTGCCATAATCTGAAATCTCTCTGCTGTGTAAGGTAACCCACAAATCTCTCGTGGTCCCCTCATTGCTCCGACCCAGATCATGCACATCCATCCCAGGCAGAATGAGCTGGGATCCACACTTCCCAGGATCCACACTTCTCATCCTGGGCCTCTCCTGCTTCTCCAGCATCCTGGCCATAGTCAGGTTCTCCATAGAAATGGTGCCAATGCAGAGATTTACACATAGATGCATTAAAAAGAATTGGTTTGTGTGAATATGAGCAATGAGGAGTTCTAAGATCTACTGTGGGCAATCTAGAGACTCAGGAGGGCCAAGGGTGTGACTCCAGGCCAAAATCCCATGGACTTGAGACCCAGAAAGAGCTGATACTTCAGAGTCTGAAGGCAGAAAAGAACTGATGTCCCAGCTCGGTGCACCCAGGCAGGAGGTACCCCTCTTATTCAGAGAAGGCTCAGGCTTTTGTACTGTGCAAACCTTCAACTGCTGAAGGTTCCTTTAGAAAATAAAGGTCTTGTGCCCAGCTCTGGATGAGGCCCATCCACATGAGCGAGAGCAAGCTGCTGTATTGAGTCTGCTGATCCCAACCTTAATCTAGGTGATGTTGCAACACTGAGCCATATCCCTAACCCTCAAATATTCATCTCATTCAGACAGTGGACTCACCCAGACTAATGATTGATCCAGTGTCTGGGCACCCTGAGGCCCAGGCAAGTTAATACATAAAATGAACCAACATAACCTTTTAAATACTTGCACTCTTAAAATTAATGGGAAAACCCTATAAGGGTTGCTATGAGTTGGATATGACTCGATGGCACCTAACAACAACAACAACTCTTAAAATTATTAGTAAAGCATGGTACTGAGTAATAGAAAACTCTAACTCAAGGAGATGTTGACGTTGCCCAGCTATGCTTTTTCAGTGAACAAAGTATTTTTGAGCCCTATACACAAAGAATTCTAGAGATTCTCAGCAATATGTACTAGTTACATTGATTTTTAATTCAGTAAATAATGCACACATTCTAGAATCTAACTCTTATGTTTTCCCTTGCTATTATAACTTTCTTTCTCTAAAAGAATAGAGGTAAAATGAATGTACCATGGCCTGAAATATCATAATTTGCATGTTGAAATCCAAACTCCCAATGTGATGGGGTGAGGAGGTGGGAGATTTGAGCATGATTCGGTCCCAAAAGCAAAGTCCTCATGAGTTTCATCAATGCCCGTTTATAATAGCCCTGTAGAACTGCTTTGCCCCTTGTGATTTGTGAAGACCCTATGAGAAGACTCCATCTATGAGCCAGGAACTGGGCCCTCACTAGACCATGAATCCGCTGATGCCTCGATCTTGGACCTCTGGGTTTCAGAACTGTGAGAAATAAATGTCTGTTGTTTATAAGCTAGCGAGTCTACACGGTTTTGTTAGAATAGCCTGGAAGGACTTAAACGGAGCACTAACATTCCCCTAGGAAATAAGGTTTTTAGTCTCAGCTATGCTATACATGGCCTCGAGAGCAATCCTCAGTCTCCCTGAACCTCATTTCCTCATCGGCTCCACACGAGATGATCATTCTCTTCCCCCCACAGGGTTCGCATGAAAACCACTTGAGCAAGGTAGGAAAATAGCAAATAAGTCGTGTTTCTAATGATGGCATCATTACTTTTGTGAACTTACAGTCACACATTCAAATGTAATATCTCTATGATTTTAAAAAACACCCTTTCCATACATCCCAATGCTTTACTAATACGTTTAAATATGTAGTGAAAAATCAGAATTCTCTTACCTACATTGTTATCTAAAATTCTCTCCTTCACTTATCTTCTAAAATATATTTTAATTTAAATTTTTACTTTATTTTATAATGTGCATAAGTCTTAAGTACACAGTGTAATCCTTTTTGACAAATGCACACACCTGTGTAGCCCAGAGGTGTATTCTATTATTCTGTCAAAATATGGAATATTTCTATCACTCCAGAAGATTCCCATGTGTCAGGCCACCCAAAAAACCCTTCAGAAATAACCACTGTCCTGATTACTATTATTGTATATAAGTTTGGCCTGTTCTAGAATTTCCCACTCTCTTGTGTTTAGCTTCTCTTATTTAGTGTAACTTTTTAATTTTTCACATTTTTATATTTTTTAGATTTTTATTTATTATTTATGTATTTATCTATTTATTTTTGCAGAATGTGGGGCTGAACCCAGGGTCTTGCACATATTTTGCCAGCCCTCTACCACTGGGCTGCACCCTCAACCCATTTTTTATTTTGTATCCTAAGAAAGGGTCTCCCTAAATTGCTCAGGCTGCCTCTAGCCTTGAACTTGCAATCCTCCTGCCTGCACCTCCAGCGTCTCTGGGATCACAGGCGAACACCACCAAGCCCAGCATGTAACATTTCTGAAATTCCGCCATATTCTTGTGCATATAATTAGCACTTTAAAAATCTTCTCCGTAGTATTCCATTATGTGAATAGACTATAATTTATCCATACTTCCATCTGGGTTGCTTTTAGTTTCCAGCTGTTAAGAAAATAGCTAAGAACAGTCTTATATATGTCTTTGTATAAACATATGTCTTCAATCTTCAGGATGAATACCTCTGAGTAAAATTACTGGGCCATAGTATAGATGTTTCTAAATAACTGCCAGTTCTGTAAGTGTATGAGAATTCTAGTTTTTTGATATCCTTGCCAACATTTGGTGTTGTCAGACTGCTTTCATTTTAGCCATGGTGCTTCACAGTATATGTGGCTTTTTTAAAAAAATAAAATGTTTTCTTGGATTCTTAGCCTAGTGTCTATGGAACTCTCTTGGGACATGTTCTTGAAATGATATGCAAAAAAAAAAAATTTTTTTTTTGCCTGCTTACATTTTTATGAGGATAGGGTCTATGAATTTTAGCCTCTTAATGCAATCCTTCATCCTCTTATATATTAAAATTATGCAAAGAAAGTCTTTAAAGATGTGAATTCCAGCCAGTCTGATTGGGTAGGCCACAACAAACTGGAAGGAATAAAGTATTTATGCTCTCACTTCTTAACAATTTTATTTTACTGTAACATGCAATTAAATACAATACACATCCTTATCAGCTCTTGATGTCTTAAAATACTATTTGGCCCAGATTTATAGGATGTTCTCATGCATCCATAGTGCTTTCCATAATGAAAATCATATCCTCTGGCCTTGTGTTATTAGGAAGGGAAATTTGCATTTCTGATTTGATTAAGTTTAGTCAGCCATAGAGTCTTTCACAATGAATGTCTTTGGCCTACCTGAAGAATGAGCAAATAAAACAGATAGGTAATTGCTGTGGATATTCAATATACTCTGTAAGTCCCAATTTATGATTCCAATTAGCCTCATCATTGCCATCTTTTAGAAATTTTCTTCTTAGGTTGTCATTTATTTTCAGGTGTATAATTCAGCAAAGGTTTTCAAAGCATTATTTGTGTGTGTGTGTGTGTGTGTGTGTGTGTGTGTGTGTGTGTATGTATAATTTAAAAAGCCAGTGAGCTTCGAAGGGATACAGTTAGTCTCTCTCTGTCTCTCTCTCCCTCTTTCTCTTGCAAATCCTCACATTCACTTTTAGTATTCACTCTGAATGAATTCAAGTCTTAAAAGAAGAAATGAAGAATATTTTCTCATTCTGTGGATGTACAGTTTATGCCCGATTCATAGTGTACCATTAACTGGCAATGATCATTTCTGGTATAATCATAGCAATAGAGCAAGCTTCTAGCATTCATATTGGTAAATGCCTTTTGTTAGGAGTTTGGGTTTGAATAAAAGCAAAATAGAATTATCTGTTGGCCAGTCTAGACTGTGTCCAAATTCTTGTGCATTAGAATAATGAATGCGATGCAATAGCATTGTATGTAATTCCAGACGACCATCGTCATAAAGGCATTGGTTCAGTATTTCACTGATGGTCAATGAATATGACTGTGGAAATGTGGCTCAAGAGAGAACGTTCTGAGTTGCTTTTGTGGTTTTATAAAAGCTTTGTTGAGATATCACTCACATCCTATGCAACTCATCCATTTATAATGTACAAATTCATTAGATTTCACTGTCTTCACAGAATTGTGAAACCGTTGCCACAATCAATTTTAGAAGATTTTCTTCATTCCAAAAGAGACTTTATACCCTAAAGCAGTTACACATTCCCCCATTCCGCCCCAGCCTTTTGAGCCCTAGATAATCATGAATCTGCTTCCTGTCTCTTTGGATTTTATGGATTTGCCTGTTCTAGACACTATATACTGGGAATCATATATATCAGTAGTGTGTGACTTTTTTAAAGATAGCATAACATTTTGGAGGTTCACCCATGTTTTAGTATCTATCTGTACTTCATTTTTTTGGTTAGTTTTGAAGAGTATTCTACTTCATAGAATATTCCATATGCCACATTTTGTTTATCCACTTTTCATTGATGGATATTTGTATTGTTTCCACATTTTGGCTATTGTGAATAAGGCTGCCTTGAACATTTGTGTAGAACTTTTTATAGCATATATTTTCAATTCTTTTAGTTATATGCCTAAAAGCAAAATTGTTGGGTAAAATATACTGTCTATGTTGAACTCTTTAAGGTTCTGCCAAGGTGTTTTCCAAAAATCTATACCATTTCACATTCCCACTAGCTATGTATTAGGGTTCTGATTTCTACATCCTTGGATGCTAGGCAAGTGCTAGGTAACTGAGTTGCACCCCAGAACTGTTTTTGTTTTTTATTTTGAGACAGAATCTTGCTAGGTGATGCAGGCTGCCTCTGGTCTCAAACTTACACTCTTCCTTCCTCAGCCTCCAGAGATGTTGGGATTACAGGTGAGCACCTTGCTTGTGAATCTTTTTTTTATTTTGGTTACTTTAATGGGTGTGAAATCTGCAGCTATAGAACCCTGGCATCTGATTCCATGTGATTTCAGAAGATAAGCAAGATTGGTTTGGATGGGAGATCACCTGGGAATACCAGGTGCTGCAGGCTAGGGAGAAGGGCCTGGCAGCCCACTCCCAAAATAATCAGCCATTGAAAACCCTATGAATAGCAGAGAAGAAATGACATAGTGCTGGGAATGGCACAGTGTCAGGTAGTGTTTCGTCTGTTGTACGTAGGGTCACTATAAGTCAGACCTGACTGAATGGCACCTAACAACAGCAAAGATCAACATGTTCCCAGTTGATGATGTTACCTACTGGCCTGGGGATCACACTATGACAATCACTGTACTAGACAATAAAAACCATTTCAGAGTCTGGGGCAGTAATAATGTGGTTGGATTTTGTTGTTGTTGTTAGGTGTCATTGAATCAGGTCTGACTCATAGCGACTCTCATAGGGTTTTTAGTGGCTGATTGTTTCAGTTGGAGGACAGACATAAGTTACAATCGTGTGCTATATATAGGGATACATCTTTCCAAATGTCTTCAGATAATCTCACTTTTTTTCTGTGTACACTTTAGAATACATTACTTGCTTTTTGTCATGGATAATGTGAAAAGGAGAAAGTAACAAAAATGCTAGTACTTTTGATTTCCATAAACACAAATTGCAGAATCTTATACCATCCAAATCTTGGATAATAATTTTATACATACATTAAATATTTTATCTATAATATTTGGCTTCATAAGTTAGATAAAATGGTTGCTTGCTGTAAAGCAAGGAAACAAGAAAGAAAATGCTGTTATGATGTAACTAACTACAAAGCCAACCAAGTTTCTCCTAAAGAGCTGAGTCATAGCCTGTGTGGTATTTAGGGTACTTAATACTGATCCTTGCATATCGTAGGTCCTCTTTAAATAGTTGTTGAATGGACAAATGCTTTATCTGCCATTGGTTTTACTTTGGCTCAGTTATGACAACTTTCCAATTTTCAGACTTCCACATCAAGATGAGGGACATGTGCATTTCATGAAAGCTTTCTGAGACTCTGTACATTGATTTCTCCTGAGAATTCTGAACTGATATCTACCCTTAACTAGTAGGCTGGAGGTGATCAAATATACTAAAAATGAACACACCCATCTGACATTACTTAAGCAACTCAATTATTCCTAAATTCTATAATGAAGCATCTGGAAGCCATCCGAAGAATTAGCCTAAATAGAATATTCTTTAAGATTTTAGTATATTTATTGTTTTGGTCCAGCTTAGTGTAAGAAGTAGGGAAAATCTTTTTTTTTTTTTTTTTTTTTTTTTTTTAACACTACTAGGGGGCTGAACTCTGTGGCATCCGATCCTGTCAGATCTCTGAGGCTAAGCAGGGTTGGGTCTGATTAGTACTTAGATGGGAGACCACCTGGGAACACCAGGTACTATAGGCTTGGGAGAAGGACCTGGCAACTTACTCCCCAAAACAATCAACCATTGAAAACCCTATGAATAGCAGAGAAGCACAGACAATAGTGTCTTGGGAGAAGGACACTGCAACCCACTCCCAAAAACCAATCAGCCATTGAAAACCCTATGAATAACAGAGAAGCATTGACAATAGTGTTTTCCTTGTTGTACATAGGGTCACTATGAGTCAGATACTGACTCAATGGCATCTAACACCACCACCAATAGGGGACTAAACCCAGGGTGTTGCACATACCTTTTCAAGTACTCTACCACTGAGCTGCACCCCCAACACATTTTTTATTTTTTATCTTGAGACAAGGTCTTGCTAAATTGCACAGGCTGCCTCTGCCTCCTGAGATGCTGGGATTACAGGCAGGTCCCGCTGTGCCAGGCTACGAGCTGCGTTCATATTCCAGCCTTACTGTTTCTGGGCTGGTTGGCGATGGCTATGTATTATGTTGCTCAGATCCCTATTAAAGGCTGAAGAACACATTTCCCCCAGCTGTTGCAAGTGCTCTGACTGCATCCATCTGGCCGACATGGGATTATAAAATTCCCAGGTTGTGTCACAGTGCCCTTTTTCTGCCCCTCATCCCAGCCCAGGACAACTCTTCAGGGTCTTCACAGCCCTAGAGCTCCCAGTGAGATCAGCTGAGGCCTTGCTGAGATCCCTTGGAAGCCCAACTTCGCCCCACATCAGGCTTGTTTCCTGCCCTCCCCTTCCAGAGAACGATTCTGGGAATATTCTCTAACAGAATTGCTGAACACAAATCTCGACCTCACAGTCTGCTTCCAAGGAATTCAATGTGCAACAGTGGTCTTTTGCAAGTCATTTAACATCCCTGACCCTGAAAATAGTGTCCTGTACCAACATCTGTCTCATTTAAGTTTGGTATTAGAACTAAATCAGATAATATTTCTGAATGGCCGTACTATAATGTCCAACACAGAATAGACACCCACCAATGTTAAAATCCTTTCTTGTCCCCAGCTACCCAGTTAGATTTTCTTCCTATTTCTAGTTAAGTCTGTTTTTTGTGTGTTTTGTTTTTGCCTTTTGTTTGGTTTTGTTTTTCCCTAGACTCCTCAGTTCGTGCCTGCAGCCGTAGCTCTGTGGTGTTCGATCCCGTCAGATCTTGGAAGCTAAGCAGGGTTGGGCCTGGTTAGTTCTTGGATGGGAGACCTCCTGGGAACATCAGGTGCTGTAGGCTTGGGAGAAGAACCTGACAACCCACTCCCAAAAGTCAATCAGCCATTAAAAACCCTATGAACAGCAGAGAAGCACTGACAATAGTGTTTCACCTGTTGTACATAGGGTCACTATGAGTCGGACACCACCTTGATGGCAACTAACAACAACAACTCACCTCATGCCAACACAAATAGCATGTAGAATCCAGAATTTGACATACTATGAATCCTTTCAGTGGACTCACCCAAACTCAGGCAAAATAGATCTAGCCTGGGACAAGTTATAAAGAAAGGTGGTTTACGAGATATCATCACATAGCTGCGTAGGCTGGGCTGTGGTCGCTAGAGGCTGCTTTGCACTATATTTCTTCTGACTGCCAGAATGGGTGATACACATTTTTAAAGTTAACAGCCTCGTGTGAGATTTAAATTTTTAGTCTGACAGACTATGACCCTACTTTGGGAGCTAGTTTATAAAAAAGTTTTTCTCCTAAAAAATACCACAGGTTAGGAATGTGTGGAAGGGCTTTATTGTGTACCCTATTGGCTCCTAAGCCTGCAGCTATAGCACTGTGGTGTCTGATCCTGTCAGATCTTGGAAGCTAAGCAGGGTCGGGCCTGGTTAGTACTTGGATGGGAGACCGCCTGGGAACACCAGGTACTGTAGGCTTGGGAGAAGGACCTGGGAACCCATTCCACAAAAAATTCAATCCACCATAAAAACCCCTATGAATACCAGAGAAGCACTGACAGTAGTATTTCTCCTGTTGTATGTAGGGCACCTAACAACAACAACAACATTGGCTCCTATGGTCAGTATATAGATGGTATAGTACAGCTAATTCAAATGTGGGAGGTCTAAAGTCCATGTTACTAAAGAAGTTCAACCCAGATGAGGGCTCTAGGCACACTATAATTGTTCACTTTGACAAACATTTATTACAAATAATAATTATATTTTAGCTTCTGGGGATGTACAGGTAAATAAATAGTCTTCTGCCTTCACAAAGCTCATCTTCTAGTCCTTAAAGGAACTGGTTACATGGGCTTCTTCATCTATAGGGAAAAGGATCAGAAATAAAATGTTAAGTTTTTTTCCATAATAGAAACTTATGAAATAGTGAGAGAGTAGCTAACAGAAGTTTGTCATTATGTACTAATAGACTTTCTCATCACCCTCTTAGAAACAGACCAGTTCTCTTTCAATTTTATCTGTGCATATGGTCATCCAGATACAGATTGTATTTCCCAGCCTCCTTTCCTGCTGGATGTAGCCATGTGATCCCATTCTGGCCAATGGGACAGAAACAAGGGTGATGTGGATACTTTCCTGGTCATACCTTAAGAGGAAGCTCTTTGCCACCATGATCATTTTCCTCCATGCTGCTGGCTGACAGATGATGCACCTACAAGTAAAAGCTAAAGAATAAGAATGGATAGGCACCTATGAGTCCTGAATTGCTCACCACCTCCAGAATATTATATAAGAACTAGATTATTATCTTATTTAAACGCCCATGTTTTAGGATGTCTTTTTATAGCAGTTTATGTGTCAGTGTTTGCCATTACAGATGGAGAAACTCATTCAGAGATTAATTTGTCCATATTCATTTATCTAGCAAGAGGGAAAGCTGAAATTTGAGTGAGACAATCTGTATTTAGGGCTGGGGTTTAGCTCAGTTCGTAGAGTGCTGCTCTGTACTTTCTGAGGACCCAGGTTCAATCCCCAGCACAGTGAAAAACAGGAAGACATGGCAGCCCGCTCCTGAAGCAATCCTGAAACAATCTGCCATTGAAAACCCTATAGGGGTCACTATGAGTCAGACCCAACTCTACGGCACCTAACAACAACAACAACTTTAAATGAGTGAACTATATGCTATGTGGACTATATTTCAATAAAACTTTTACAACTGGGGGTGAAAAAAAGAAAAGGCCAGAGAGCGACCTTCCTCTCTCATGGCCATGGGATTATATAAGGAAAAGTTGGCAGTCAGCCACTTGGAAAAAGGCCCTCACCAGACCCTGAATCAGCTAGCACCCTTATGTCAGACTCCCCCTCCTCCCCAACTATGAGAAACCAATGTTTGCTGTGTGAGCCATTCAGCCCATAGTATTTGTTACAGCAGCCCACGCTGAGGAAAATGTGTGTAGTCCTGCCCCCTTTCTATTCTCTTACTAAGAAGAGGTTAGGTCCTCTCAGCAAAAATTTCTTTATTGTACACATCTCTCTCTCTCTCTCTCTCTCTCTCTCTCCCTCTTTTTTTTTTTTTTTTTTTTTTTTTTTTTTGCGGTACTGGGTGTTGGACCCAGGGCCTTGTGCTTGCATGCTCTGCAAGTGCTGGACCACTGAGCTGCACCCCCAGCCCTTTTGTTTTTTTTCTTTACTTTTTGAGACAGGGTCTCGCTAAGTTATGCAGACTTCCTCTGGTCTCAAACTTGCAATCCTCCTGACTCTGCCTCCCAAGCCGTTGGGATTATAGGCATGTGCCACCGTGCCCGGCGTATACATCTCTCTTTCAGATGCAGAATTGTCCATCACCCCCGCAAACTACATTGAGATATGAGCAGTTGGACACTATTTCCAATGAACTGTGCCTAGTCCACTCTGTTTTTTATGACTGGAAGAGTAAGCTAATTATCTTTCATGGCTGGCAACTTCCCAAAAAGAGATCGGTCAATGTCATATGACAAGGCATTTCATAACAAAAAGAAGAGCAAATTATAAGGTGAATAAACCTTTTCCCCCACTAAGGTAAGGAAAGCGTGTGAGGAGAAGACACTCATGATAGTAGGTTAAAGTGTGTTTTTCTCTTGAAAGCATTCAGGAACTGCGATGTCAGTTCACACCAGTTAGCATTGAACTCCCAGAGACAATGCAATTCTGTTTCCATGCAATCTTTCCCCTGATAGCTCAAAGCCTGGCTTAGCTTCAGCATAATTTTCCCAGCCTAATGTGACTCCCCAGTTGGATTCAGAAGAGAAGAGCATCTCATTGAAGATTTTTAATTGTTCATGATTTTTTTTAGAACTTTTGTGTTAAGGTGTCCAGAGGGCCCTGATACACCTCTAAATATCTTCTCTAAATATCTTTTCTAGTTAATTGGCCTGAAAAATAAAGCCAATCATTAGAATATATGATACCTTAGTCTGCTAATAAGAACGCACAAAGGATGGGGTTATTTGAGCACCATCTCTTACCCATGTACTTAGATCATGTCCAGGGAAAGTCCTTCCTTGTTAGATTTCAGAACTGCTTATCTAATCAGACTCTACCCTTTCTGGCATGACCATGAATTGGAGTAAGCAGAGTCACCTACCCAATTGAATTAAAACCTTCTGACAAAATATCATGAACTGGGGAACTGATAAACAGTAACAAAAAATATTTCACACTGATCTAGATGCTGAAGTAACTCCTATGAAAGCATTAGTCCCAAGTGCCTCTTTTAATCCTAATTTTCCCCACCCATCTGTCATCTTATCATGTTGTGGAGGCTTGCATGTTGCTGTGATGCTGAGAGCTATGCCACAGGTATTTCAGATACTAAAAGGACCACCCATGGTGGACAGGTTTCAGCTGAGCTTCTAAACTAAGACAGACTAGGGAGAAGAACCCGGCAACCCACTCCCAAAATAATTAGCCATTGAAAAGCTTATGAATAGCAGAGAAGCACTGACAAATATAGTGCTGGAAATTGAATCCCTAAACTGGAAGGTATTCAAGAAAAGACTAGGGAAGAGTTGCCTCCTCAAAGAGTTGACTTTAATGATGGGAATGGAATAAAGCCCCTGGGACCTCCTTTTGCTAATGTGGTACAACTCCAAATGAGAAGAAGCATAGTGGCTGCAACAATAGGCCCAAACATAAAAAGATCGTGTGCATGGCACAGTGCTGGGTAATGTTTCATCTTGTTGTACATACTGTTGTTTTGAGTTGGATCCGACTCAATGACACCTAACAACAAGCAACAAAAGTCCTCATTTAGCTCCCAAAGCTCTCCCCCAATCCTATTACTGTCACATTGTTGGCAGGTTTTCAAATTATGAATTTTGGAGCACTCAAACATTCAGTCAATAAAGATATCCTATAAAAATTACAAAGTACAATTACAATTTTCTTTTTTATTCTAAGTTGGATGGAATCCATGGAGATGTATTTTTTAAAATAAGACAGCAAGGTTCTAAGGCACTCTCTTTGCAGTAGGATAGCTAGGTGAGAAAGGCTTCATCCTAACATCTACTTTCATTTAAATAGGATCTATGTATTTTGCAAACATTTGGCAGTGGTACAGAGGTGGTAAATAGATGACTTTACCCAGACTGTACCCACCTGACACTGCCTAGATGAGCCCAAGTGCATCTTCAGAGTCCTCAACAGAACTCTGGATTGTGTGTTTAGTAGCCTGGATCCTGGATTCAGGACAGAGCTTGGTTTGTGTATATGCTATTGTAGTTAGGGTATGACCTTGGGCAACGGACTGGTCTCTTAGCCTCAGTGTTAGCAAACCAGGGTAATAATAGTACCTGTCTTACAGAGCTCTAATAAGCTTAATCAGGAGAATGCACATACCTGCCTTAGCACAAAGCCTGGAACAAGGAGCTCCATAACGTTTGCTGTTCTTCTTCTTACTATGACTATTAATAACTAATAAGAATGCACAAAGGATGGGGTTATTTGAGCACCATCTCTTACCCATGTACTTAGATCATGTCCAGGGAAAGTCCTTCCTTGTTAGATTTCAGAGCTGCTTAGTTAGTCAGATTCCGTACTTTCTGGCATGACCATGCACTGGAGTAAGCAGAGTCACCTACCCAACTGAATTAAAACCTTCTGACTCCACGCCTGGCTTTCTCCGCCACCTCTAATCTCCCAACCATCCTGCTCAAAGGAGGGAAGTTGTGAAAAAGGGCAGCGGCTGTTACTGGCGTTTGTCACATCCTCTTACCCCCTAGACTCTAGCCTAGAGCAAAGTCCCTCCTAATTTATTACCTGCTCTCATCTCTTAGTACAACTTGAAGACATTGAACATGAGAACGGCTATTCTGTTCAAGTACTCAATCATGTCTTAGACCCATCCGCTCCTCTCCATGTCCCCTAATTCAATACACTGCTTTCTCTTGTCTGGATTTCTGACATCACCCTCCAAATGGGCTCTCTTTTCCCACTTTTGCCATTTTTGTCTCTTTCCCAAACAATTGCCATATAAGTCTGTTTTGTTTTGTTTTGTTTTGTTTTATTTTTTTGCAGTACTGGGTGTTGAACCCAGGGCTTCATGCATGCAGTTAAGTGCTCTACCACTGAGCTGCTGCACCCCTATGCCCCTTAAAATTTTTAAAAAAAATTTTTGAAACAGGATCTTGTTAAGTTGCACAGGCTGCATTTGGCCTTGGACTTGTGATCCTCCTGCCTCAGCCTCCCAAGCAAAGGCTATGTGTTTATTATTCTTTTGGCTCTGGGTAAATTTAAACAGGCTCTGCTCACCTTCACAAGCATAAGGGAGGGAACTTTTCTCTTTCCTGCCATCACATCAGCATGGTCGGTTGTAGGGGATCCATCCTTCTTTTGGGGGGCAGATGCTTACTGTGTCCTGGTATTTTGCAAATGGGGTGCCCATCCTCCTGGGTTTAGGCATGAAATACATCTAGAGACAGTAAATAATGAAATACATCTAGAGACAGTAAAGTATAACCTGAGCTGGGTGGTGGCTGAGAATATTTGTCAGGAGTGCCCAAAATTTCTGTAAGAGACCACAACATTTTAGTGGATTAACACAATGAAGTTCACTTCTGCTCACACAAGAGTCTAATGCAGATGTTTAGGGTCAGGGTCGCTGCCTTGAGTTACTCCTTCTAGCAGGGACTCAGGGGCATAGGATCCTTCCACCTTTGGGTTCTGTCATCCTTGGCATTTATAAGAACAAGGAAGAGAGAACATGGAGGATTGCAATGGAATTCTTATGGGTAGGACAGGAAGACATGTATATTCCCTCCTCCCATCTTATTGGTCAGAACTCACTAGTTTGTGACATGGTTGCATCTAATGGCAAACGAGACTGGGAATATAATCCAACTATGTCCAGAAAGAAGGAGTGAACATGGTTTCAGATACCTGGAAGATGGACAATTGGTATAGGCCCAGGTGTGGGTGATGGATGGCATGTTGGAAAGTAACCTTTGGCTATTGTCTGGTTGCTGGGCACTGAGCAGATCTCCTCACTACAGTCTGCAGCACAGATACATCTTGTACTCGTCCAGTAGCCCATTCAATTCTGGATGGCTTCCTCCTATCCTCAGGGGTCTCTGTGGCAATTCCATCTCTTCCTTCTAGCTCAGAGGCATTTTTTCTCATCTGCTTGGGTATCTGGGTAACGTAAAGCCCTGCTCATGATAACATTTTGTCTAGTCCTAACATCACTTTATATTTTGGTGCTGAGGATGGAACCCAGGGCCTTGTGTATGCTAGACACAAGCTCCACCTCTAGCTATATACTCATAGGTCCATTTAATGTCATTTCGATTCCCCTAAACAACCTCTTGGGAGTAGGACCCAGCAACCTGCTCCCAAGAAACAATCAGCCATTGAAAACCCTATGAATAGCAGAGAAGCACTGACAATGATGTTTCATCTGTTGTACATAGAGTCATTATGAGTTAGACACCGACTTGATGGCACCTAACAACAACCTCTGCTTTATGCTCATTACATCTTTTCCCTGAAGCCATGAGCACAGCTTTGCTACATAAGGTGGAAGCAAAGAAAAAAAAAGTGAAGTATTGGGCGAAAATTACATGGTTTAATATTTCCAAAAAATATTGCCCCACAATTTATTCAAACTCAATGAAGGTAGTGACGATGTTGATTTAGTCACTACAATATTCCCAGAATCTAGCATGTGGCCTCAGTATTCTTTAAATAACTCAGTGTACATGAATAGATGTTATAAGAAGCAGACATCCCTTGCATCTTGATCATGGTCTACTTTTGTAGGCCTTCCTTTTCAAAGGGGTGTGAGTAATGTTCTTTGTGACCCTAGATGAAGGCTGGGAAGAGCTGCAGCTATGGTGCCCTTGACTCTGAAGGTTCGCAATATTCTCTCATACCTCCATGCACACAAATATTCCCATGCACACTTGGAGTGAGAAACAATCCAAGAAAACAGCACAGAGAACAATAACAAAGGGAAGAGGAATTATACCCCCACCCATTGCCTAGCACATGGGAATTCAATGAGAGAAAAGAAGACATGTCCAGTTCTCCCCATGCAGAGACTGAAATAGGCAATTAATGGACATGCACTGAATTCCAACAATCTTCCTTTGACACATTATTAAAGGGAACTAACTGTATCCTGATCATGTCACTCTTGTCCTTCAGCAACAGACTGGGTCTATGTTTGTAGCTGGTCCCTCTGACTCTCAAGGCCTGTGGAAGTGCTGCAGAGTGCTGGGGGTGGGGGAAGGAAGAGGCCAAATCAGGAGGCAAATGAGAGGGCTCCCATCCAACCTTGGGAAGGAAAGGGATGAGGGTTAAGAGGCTGATTTTTTTTTTTTTTTTTTTTAGGCAAGGTAGGATTTAATGAAAAACTTTCATTTTCTCTCTCATCAATCTTTGTGGAAGATGGTACAGGTTGGTACTCTCAACTCTTGTATCAACCCAAAACAAAAATCCTCACTTTCTCAGCCTCTCTTGCAACCCAAGGAGGTCACTTGCCATAATTCTGGATAAGGAGACAGAAGTCCCTTTTCCCTGCCCCTATTTCTCCTTTTTCTGCATCTTGAGTGGATCACATGATATCAGCTATTGCTGCTATTTTGTGACCGTGAGGGAGAGGCCAAGAGATGCACAGAGAATTTGGCCATGACATTGCCAAACCGCTGAACCAATGCTAGCACATACCCACCTCCAACTGCTCTCTTATGGAGAGAAGCATAAACCCCTTAGCTTAAGGCACTAACATTAAGGATCTGTTACTTTGCAGCCAAAGTATTTCATACTAACAGATTTTCTTTTTTCTTTTTGTCTTTTCCAAATAAGAGTAAAAGAACCACTATATGTTGTAAATATATATAAAAAAATTCCACCAAATACTAAAATAAGACTTTTAAAGATATAATTGCAGAATAGGGAAAACAATTTTGAAAAGGGATGAAGTTAAAGGACTTATACTGGGCTGCCTGATTTTAAGACTTAGTCTAAAGCTAAGTATTTGTAAAGCCTTCCTAAATCAAGATGGCATTATAGGCAAAAGGATAGACACATAGATAAATGGAATCAATAAAGAGTCCAGAAAGGACAGAGCTGAAGAATAGTCAGGAGTCTGGAGCATTTCTGCAGGGAGGAAATAGCCAACACCCAAATTACCTCTTCCACTCACAGTGTGAAGTCCACTCCTTTCCCAGTGAGCTCTTCTTAGCCGGAAGTAAAGTTTAATCACACTGAATATGTTCAAAAGGAAATTCTGCATGAGTCCTTCCTTGACCAGGCTACCGTTTTTCTAATTTCAGCTCTCCTTGCGATCCTTTTGATCTCCTGGAGTTTTAGGGAAATTCCTTTGGCCCTTGTGGCATTGCCCTGTCCACTGTTGGTACCGCCCTCCACCACATCCACTCTGGGGTAGGCATGAGGTTGTCCTTCCCACGGCTTCCTCCTGCTCTTTCTGTCTCTCCTCTTTCTTCTCCAGGCGCATCCTCCATCACCCTCCCTCAGTTATCCTCACCCCCCTGTTCTTCCTCATTTCTTTTTCTAAACCGTCACTCAATCATCCCCTTTCTTCAAACCTCTCGCAGATTCCTCTTTTCACACCCTCTATTCCTTCAACACAGCAGAGGCCCCATGGGCTCTGCCCTTTTTGGTCATCTTTCAGAACCACTCTGTCTCCACATCTTGCCCTGCCTGGGGATATTAGGGTCTCCAGCCAAATGTCCCCTCCTTAAACAGGACTTCCCATCCTCTCTTTCCAGATACTCCATATCACTTCATCCAGCTTTAAAGTTTTGTGGGGTGCTCCTGGTCTGGCCCAGATATTACTGGTGGAATGCCTTGTACACAAATACCTTTATACCTCTATCCCAACCGCCCTGGGATGCTCGGGAACAGGGTAAGCACAGCGGAGGAGAAGGCAAAGCCTCGGGATGTTTTCCTTTACAAACACACACAACTTTTTGTTGCCTCCGAGAGGTTACAATACAAGTGTTACAGCCTGAGTGTTGCAGCTCTTGGAGCTGCCGCGTGAGCAGTGGCGGCAGTGATGAATGGCTTCCTGGTGCCTCTTTCCTGCTGCTTCTGCTGGGGTTCTTCTGCCCACAGTCCAGAGAGCGACGGTCCGGAGACGGTCCTGAGGTTCATAGAGACCTTTTTTTTCTGATACTGGCCGAGGAGCTGGCTGAGTGAACTGGGGAAATGCAACGGCTTAAATAGCCTTGACTGACCAATCACTGTTTATGATTAATTGACCAATCACAGGAGAGGAGCTGAAAAAGTTTTGCAAAAGGTCCAATCGGGTTGTGGTGGGATTTTTTGGGAAGTGGGGTGGGGGTGGGGAATAACTTGCTTGGGCAAGATAGGGCATGTCCCGGGCTTGCCTTTTCTGGCAAGTCCCTTTTTATTTTTCTAACTTAGCTATTAAGGCTTCTTGTGCAGATTCACAAGAATTGGGGGTTTTGTCTGAATTGTCCAGATTTATCCCAACAAAGTTTTCCTCAAAACTTTATCCATCTTTCAGTTTGCCTTCATTAATTTGTTTAATTTCTTATTTTCCACCTCCCTTTGTCTAAAGCTCCATGAGGGCAAGGACCTTATCAGAGAAAGGATGACATTGCTTTTGGTCTATAAGAAAATGAGTTCAAGCTGAGTGCCTGTAATCCTGGTGACTCAGGAGGCTGAGGCAGGAGGAGTTGGAGGCCAGAGGCAGCCTGCATAACTAAGCAAGACTCTGACACAAGTTAAAAAATAAAAAAATGGACTGGGGTGCAGCTCAGTGGTAGGGCACTTGCAAAGTATGTGTGAGACCCTGGGCTCAACCTCTAAGTACTGAAAAAAAAAAAAAAGTTCACCTGAGGGAAAATTCATAGGAAGGGCATCCCTGCTTTCCCAGAGCAGTCCAGGTTATTCTGTGTAGTCATCACCCACATTCCCTTCATTCTCAAAGGTGGGCCAGGTGAACGGCACATAATACAGTCACCCTACCCATGAAGCAGTGGGTCCTATGGATGAATAAAGACCTGGCCATGTGGGGCACCTCTCAGGGGATGCTCTGCAGTCCATTGAGGTGGGACCCTAAGGTGCTGGTGGTGGTGTGGTGGGGTTTCCAGATGGTGAAGTTAGTGAGATTGGATTGGCTAATGATTAGAGGTCTTTTGTGTCCTGCCAAGCAGAATCATGACTAGGATTAAGTGTCCTTGTTAGGTTTTTATGAAAGGACTGTTCACTGTGCTTTGCTTTAAAGAGATTTTGGAGACTGGGCTTTCCCAGCTGGAAATATTTGTGTTTTGCATTTAAAACAAGAAGACTATTTAAGGTTAAGTTGACATTAACTAAAATTAAATAAAAATTAAAATGTCAATTTCCCTCTTGCACTAGCTGCATTTCAAGTATGCAGTAGTCATGTGTGATTAGTGTCTGCTGTATCGGGTGATGCAGATATATGAAACTTCCATACAGGACAGCACTACTCTAGATTGTTCTAGACTGTCTAGATTGTTGGAGACTAAGTTACCAGGGACCTGCTGCCATTCCACTGTGGCATCTGATCCCATCAGATCTCAGAAACTAAGCAGGGACACACCTGGTTAGTACTTGGATGGGAGACAGCCTGGGAACACCAGAAGATGTAGGCTTGGGAGGAGGTCCTGGCAACCCACTCCCCAAAACAATCAGCCATTGAAAACCCTATGGATAGAAGAGAAGCACTGACCATACTGTTTTGCCTGCTGTTTGTAGGGTCACTATGAGTCAGATACCAATTTGACAGCACCTAACAACAATAACAACAAGTTAGCAGGATAACTAAAGGCAACATGTGCTCTTGGACCAATAAGCAAACACATAAATAAAAATAAAAGAAAAATAATAAAAGTCCCTGGTAGAATATTTTTGTGAAATGTAAATGAAGTGTGTAATAATAGTATTGAATCAATTCTGATTTTGATAATTATACACTATAGTTCCCCTACATGTCTGTCAGTTTGTGCTGTGGGGCTTATGTGTTGCTCTGATGCTGAAAGCTTTGCCACCAGTATTTCAGATACTAGCAGGGCCACCCATGGTGAGCAAGTTTCAGCTGAGCTTCCAGACTAAGGCAGACTAGGGAGAAGGACCTGGCAGCTTACTCCTGGAGCAATTAGCCATTGAAAACCCTATGTATAGCAGAGAAGTTCTATCAGATATAGTGCTGGAAAATGAGCCCCAAGGTTGGAAAGCATTCAACAAACAACTGGGAAAGAGTTGCCTCCTAAAGGTAGAGTTGACTTTAATAATGGGAATGGAGTAAAGCCCCTGAGACCTCCTTTTGCTAATGTGGCACAACTCAAAATGAGAAGAAACACAGCGACTGCAATAATGGGCTCAAACATAAAAAAGATCACATGCATGGTACATTGTCAGGTAGTGTTTTGTTCTGTTATACACAGAGTTCCTACGAATCGGTTGAGACTTAGTGGCACCTAAAAACACACTGTGCTTATATACAATGTACTTGTGATCCAACTTTGCACTACCTAGCAGCCTTTGCATAAGTTACTTCAAAATGAAAAGTTAAAGATACTTACATATGCACACTTCTCTAAAAGCATGGCAGTCATGGTTTAGGTGGTTGTTGTTAGGTGCCTTGGTAGGACAGTGAAAATCCTAGACCATTCCTTCCCAAATTTGAGTGACCACAAAGATCATCTGAGGCTCTTGTTAAAATGCAGATTCTAATTCTGCAGGTCCGAGATTGTTCCTGAGATTCTACATTTCTAACAAGTGTCCAGCAAATTCTTACATTAAGGCTCACACAGGTGTTGTTGGCCTTAAATAGCTTCCATTTAAAGCTTGGGGCTAATTCTTCTTGTCCAGGGTGAGACAGGCCTACAGCATATCACTCTGGTGTCTGATCCCCTCAGATCTCAGAAGCTAAGCAAGATGGGGCCTGGTTGGTCCTTGGATGGGAGGCCACCTGTGAATATCAGGTGCTGTAGGCCTGGGGGAAGGACCTGGAAACCTACTCCCTAAACACAATCATCCATTGAAAACCCTATGAATGGCAGAGAAATGCTGTCATAGTGCTGGGCATGGCAGCATTGGGGAGTCTTTCATTCTGTTGTACGTAGGGTCTCTATGAGTCAGATCTGACTACAGGGCACCTAACAACAACATCAAGGAGAGACAAGTTGGAGGACTGGTTAATGAATATATATTATATAAATCTTTATGCACTTCCAATTATTTGTTTTTCTTTCCCTTTTGAGATTTCAGCCACAGATGGGCACAAGGTAGGTGGCCCTTCTCAGAGACTTTTATCAGCATCCAATCTGCTTTGTGTTTCCTCATTTTTGCAAGCCTTTCTTTTGTTCTTGAAGTATAATATCATACTTGTCTAATGAATGACTTTAACTTTAGAAGTTCTATCTGGGTTCCATTTTTGCTGTTGGTTTTGTCTTTGGCTCTCTTACACAGTGCCTTGTTTCTTTGTGTGCTTGTCTTATTTTGTTTAGCTTTGAGTTGCTCAGTCTCCTTGGAACTTGGTGTGGGGCCACTTCATGGGGCCCAGGGCAAAGATGAGTTCCTCCAGAAAGAATGTTTACTTGTATCCCTTACATCCCTTGACTGTTCTACTGCTTCGGGACCACTGTAAATTGTCAACTTACCATATTTTTGGAATTTGGTTGCAAACTCCTATGAGGGATGGTTCACGTTTGTCAATTCTCAGGTCAGACATTTTTTTTCCTTCCTCTCACCTCTCAGTATACAAGTTTGAGACTGAGAAATTTCCTTAAATTTCTCTTCATCAGGGAGCTGGAGGTAGGTTTAATTTTATTTTTCTGTTGTACTAAAGTGCAACCCTTCAGAGTCCAGCACAACATGTGTGTGGGGAGGGTGCCTGTTCGATCTTCATCCCTGGGAAGGCTTAGGCTTGGTCATCATCCTTGGAGACCTGAAAGGTCTCATGTTCAAGTTCAATGCTTTAGAAAATGTCTTCAGGATGAAATCATCTGTCACAGCTCTAATTGTTCTCTGGGCTCCTCGTTCATTTAACTTTTTGCCTGAATAAACTCATGAATTCATCAGATATAATGACTTTGCCCTCATCATGCAGATTTCCAAATTCTATTAGTTTGGGCCCAAACTTTGACTTTTGAGGTGAAGAGTACTTTTGTTTTGGTCTCCTGTCTTTGATGCAAAGTGCAATTATCTTTTTTTTGTAATCAGTGCTTTTTGAAAAGACCACATCTCCCTGAAACAATGAAGTACTCAGCCTCAATATAGATTTGATTTAAAACAAGTAGTGGATGTGTGGGGTAAACAAGCAACTTGTAAATGACAGCCACATTGGTTAATATAAGACTATTTCTTTGCTATAAAGATATATTTGACTATTTGTAGGAATCTCAGCGTATTCCATCAGCTGGATGACTGAATTTATTTAACTAATCTCTTCTTAATGGGCATTTCAATCCCTTCCAATTTCCCCTGCTAGCCTTGTTGCAACAATGAACATTCTTGTACATTTACTTCTGTGTACATGTGCAACATCTTGACAGGATAAATTTCTACAAATAAAATTGATGGGCCAAGTAGTATGTCCATTTATAATGCTGATGGTTATTGTTTGGGACCATTTGAAACATAAAATTAAAATAATGATCATCTTTCATGAAAGCAAGCATGTATTTCAATTTCAATTTTAGGGAAGCATACTGAATTTTATTCATACATATAAATCTGCCCTGTGTAAGGAGGACTTCAGATATCAAACTATATAATTATCTTTTACAATCCCAGCCTTCACATTAATGATCTCTTATGAATGCATTTGCAGTGAATTCATGGATCATTAATAGTGATACGCCTTCTGGATTAATTTTAAGTTAATTGCGGTCCCATGAATTCCTAGTTTCCACATATTTCTCTCATTTTTTTCTAATGGAACTTGGGGGTTGAATCCAGGGTCTCACACATACTTTCCAAGTGCTCTACCACTGGGCTGTATCCCCAGTCTATTTTTTTAATCTTGAGTTAGAATCTCTCTAAGTTATGCAAGCTGCCTCTGGTCTCTAACTTGTGATCCTCCTGCCTCAGTGTCCTGAGTCACTGGGATTACAGATATGTGCCACTGTGTGTGGCTCTTTCTTCCTTTCTTTTTCTCTTTCTTTCTTTCTTTCTTTCTTTCTTTCTTTCTTTCTTTCTTTCTTCCTTTTTTTCTTCCTTCCTTCCTTCCTTCCTTCCTTTCCTTCTTCCTGTCTTTCTTTTTATAAGGACATGAGTCCCAGTGTCTGCAAACTTAAAGATGGAATATGTGCTAAATTCTGAACCAAGGTCAGCCTTTGTGTTCTGTTTTGAATTAATATATTAAAATCATAATGTCTTAGAGCTCAAAGGAACCTTTTAAAAAACAAGAAAGGAATTTTATAAATTCCTTTCACTCTCCTTAAACAAATCCTGGAGTAACCTTGGAAGTTAGATCACAGAATGTTACCTGATGCCCAGTGTGGGGAGAACACTGGGCACCAGTGGAGATGGAGCACCCAGAGCTTTGCCCTGCCTGTGGTGGGACTGGGGGGAGGTGGAAGGAGACAGGTAGGAGAGGTGGGGGCTTGGACAGGTGCACCTGGCACTGAGGGAAGGGGCTCGGCTCACCTCCTGTTTGGGACAGTACAAGGAGATTGACTCATGCGCCTCACAGAGGGTACCACATCAGAGAAAATGTGATCGATCAAGCAACACGTGTTTAAGATGAAATAGAATCCGTAGCACCTAGAAAAGGTTTGGCCGATGGAGAGTCCAGAGGAATCATGGAAAGGAAAACATCCATCAAACCCTAAATGCTTTCTGGATTTATTGGTTCATGGGAAGACAGAGGAATGCATTCTAGGGCAACCGATGCGCTGGGTGCTGGCTCTTGCTTATCATTTCTAATGGAGAGGAACTGGCACGTGGGTTTTCTGAAGCAGTGGCTGATTTAATGAGTGGCCTTGGTTTTGACTCTGGAAATCACTACTAGGAAAATAGTAAAGGTCCCCAACTTGTCTGAGTGTATTTTACCTGGGCAGTGTGAAATGCAGCCAAAAATAGCAGAGAAAGTAACTCAGGATTTTGAAACACCACAAGACGAAACAAAACAAAACCCCCACAAAACAGAAACAGCTCAGTGGAAATAACAGAGCCATGAATTACAACTTAAAAAGCAAGAATTCTTCCCTCTAGGCTTTGGAGACCAAGTGTGTCACCTTGTGAAAATAACTTTTCTGTGCCTCAGTTTTGCCATTTTTAAAATAAAGGGAGTGATCTTACACGATTGACAGTAGGATAGATGGGCAAAATGGAATTTGATGTATTTGTGGGAGGAAGAGAGAAAAATATGGATAGATGGAGCCCAGCCAATTTGAATAGCCAGATTTGCACTTGGAACCCAAGATATTCCTAGGTGCTGTCCAATTTCAGATCCATACAGCAAATATTTAAATTCATTGCAGTAAGAGACACATGGCCATTAGCTCCTGTCAAAATACTCCCTCTGGCTTTGAATATAGTTATCCCATCGCTGGGTGGGGATTTAGCTCAGTTGGTAGAGCACTGCTCTGCACTCTCTGAGGCCCTTGGTTCAGTCCCCAGCACCGCAAAAGCAGAAGGATGTGTGGCAGCTCACTCCTAAGGCAATCCCGAAACAGTCAGCCATTGAAGACCTTATGAGGGTCACTATGAGTTGGACTCAACTGAATGGCACCACACAACAAGAAGTCCCTTTTCTATTGCCTGCTCCTTCTTCCTTCCTTCCTTCCTTCCTTCCTTCCTTCCTTCCTTCCTTCCTTCCATCTTTCCTTCTTTCCCTCTCACCCTTCTCTCTCTCCCTCCCTTCCTTCCTCTTTTCCTTCCTTTTTCCTTTCTTTCTTCCTTCCTTTCTTCTTTTCTTTTCTTTTATTCTTTTTTTTCCCTTTCCTTTCCTCTTTCCTTTCCTCTCCTCTCCTTTCCTTTCCTTTCTTTTCCTTTCTTTCCTGTGGTACTGGTGGAATGAACCCAGGTCCCTGATCCCACTTTTGTAGGTACTCTACCACCGAGCTGTACCCTCAGCACCCTTTTTATTTTTTTTTATCTTGAGACAGGGTCTTGCTAAGTTACTCAAGCTGCCTGCGGCAACTTGCAATCCTCCTGCCTTCACTCCTGAGTCCCTGGGATTGCAGGCATGCACCACAGCACCCAGCTTCTTGCCACTTTCTGAAGCAGTTTGGGAAGTCCATGCTCATGAGTGTCTTTCATTTTATCCTGCTTCGTGAAAACGCTCCATGGCACACATCACTTCTGGTACAGGAATCTCGGTCAAATAAAAACATTATAGTGTGTCCTCATCCACCTTATTCATGGGATCAGACTCCATGTGACTTCTAGTCCTTTTCTGAATCAAAATGACTGTGAAAGGTAAATGTTTTTGATTAATTCAGAACATCAAGGCAGTCACAACAGCACAATTAAAGATGCTTGCAAGAGAGGACTCTCAGAACTTCTCCATATAGTGACAAGAACAATGGGGTGCATATGTTCAAAGCTACAGGGAGTATTCTGAGGGTGACTAATGGCAATGTGTCTCACCGTAATAATATTTTTAATCTGAAAATTTACTGTATTTTCAGTCATACCTCATGTATATATGAGTATATTATATAGGTGCACACACATATACGGGCTAGGATTTAGCTCAGTTGGTAGAGCGCTGCACTGCAGTCTCTGAGGTCCTGAGTTCAATTCTCAGCACCGCAAAAATGGGAGAAGGACCTGGCAATCCACTCCCAAGGCAATCCCGAAATAGTCAGCCATTGAAAACCCTAGGAGGGTCGCTATGAGTCGGATACCGACTCGATGGCACCTAACAACAACAACAACAACAACACACATATACACACAGAATGTATACACATGTACATATTTCAGAGAATATACATGTGATGTATGAAGTAGATCACCTAGAACACCTTTTTAAACTAACTTGGAGTTAACCAATGTTGTTGTTGTTGTTGTTGTTAGGTGCCGTCAAGATAGGTCCAACTCATAGCAACCCTGTGTACAACAGATTAAAACACTCCCCAACACTGTGCCATGCCCAGCACTATGTCAATGCTTCTCTGCTATTCATAGGGTTTTCAATGGCTGATTGTTTTGGGATTGTTTTAGGAGTGGGCTGCCAGGTCCTTTTCTGATTTTTTGTGGTGCTGGGGATCGAGCCCACAGCCTCAGAGAGCACAGAGCAGCCCTTTACTAATGGGGTTAATACAAATCTTCAATCTTGTCATATAGTTGCAGCCCCTCAAGGATTGTTGTTGTTGTTGTTAGGTGTTGTCAAGTCGTGTCCAACTCACATCAACCTTTATAGAGTTTTCACTGGCTGATTGTTTCAGGATTGCCTCAGGAGTGGATTGCCATGTCCTTCTCCCATTTTTGTGGTACTGGGAATCAAACCCGAGACCTCAGAGACTGCAGAGTGGCTCTCTACCAACTTAGCTAAATCCCATTCCTCTCAAGGATTGTTGTTGTTGTTGTTGTTGTTAGGTGCTGTTGAGTCGGTATCCACTCATAGCGACCCTCATAGGGTTTTCAATGGCTGAGTGCTTCGGGATTGCCTTGGGAGTGGATTGCCAGGCCCTTCTCCCATTTTTGCGGTGCTGGGAATTGAACTCGGGGCCTCAGAGGCTGCAGTGCAGCTCTCTACTCACTGAGCTAAATCCCAGCCCTCTTAAGGATTAAGGACCCATATTTTTGCTATCTTTCTTCTCTACCATTTTCATACATGTTTTTTGTTTTTATTTTGTTCATTAGCAATTTTTTAGTTCATGTACAAACTCATGGGCTTCACTATGACATTACCATACATTCATTGGCTTGGATTTACCTCAGTTAGTAGAGCATTTGCTCCACACTCTCTGATGACCTGGGTTTGATGCCCAGCACTGCAAAAACGGGTGAAGGATATGGCAGTCCACTCTTAAAGAAATCTCGAAACAATCAGCCATGGAAAACCCTATGAGGGTTGCTATAAGTGGGTCCCAATTCAATGGCACCTAACAACAACCAACAATAATGGTAACTCTATTTTTAGCTTTCTGAGGAACGTCCATACTGACTTCCATAATGGCTGTCCTAGTTTACAGTCCTCCCAGCGGGATATAAGGTCTCCTTTCTCCCTGCATCCTCACTAGCATTTGTTGTTTGTTTTGTTGATGCTGGCTGTTCTGACTGGGCTGAGATGGAACCTCAGTGTAGTTTTGATTTGCATTTCCCTGATAGCTAAGGATGTTGAACATTTTCTCGTATGTTTACTGACCATATATATTTCTCCTTTTGAGAACTATCTGTCCATTTGCAGATTTATTGATTGGATAATTTGTTATTTTTAATTTGTTTAAGTTTTCAAGGTCTTTATATATTCTAGGTATTAGTCTCCTGTCTGATGTACAGCTGGCAAAGATTTTCTCCCATTCTGTAGGCTGTCTCTTCCTCTATTAATTGTCTCAGAGGCAGAGGCAGGAGGATCACAAGTTTCAAGTTCAGAAGTAGTCTGTGTAACTTAGGGAAACCCTGTCTCAAGATAAAAAATAAAATAAGGGGCTACAGGTGCAGCTCAGTGGTGGAGCACTTGCAAAGTATGTGTGAGGCCCAGGTTCAGGTGGTGGTGCACGCCTGTAATCCCCCTGCTACAACTTTGCTCGAAAATTTTGCCGGCTGCCAGTCCCTGCAAAACAACTGTCAGAGCATAGCATGGAATGCCTTTCTAGAATGGCTCCACATTGCTTTTTCAACATCATCTTTAAGGGTCCCTCCATCTGCCTTTGTCAAGCCAACTTCACCCTTCCTGTGACATGCAATCAGTTCCCATGTCTCTTATTGTTGATGATGCCTTTGGCCCCTATTTATTCCTCAACCTACTTAGCTTTAAAGACCTAGGTAAATGCCACCTCTCCCACAGTCCATCTGCAGTATTTCCAGTAGCAGTTAACCTCTGTTATCTCTGTGGTCCTATTGTCCGTATAGAGCTCCCTTGTAGGATATTTAGTGGCAAATGTGTTTGTGTTATGTTTTGCTCAGTGATGTCTTGGCATTACTCCATGTAGGAGACATGAGGAGACAGGGTCTTGCTAAGTTACTCAAGCTGCCTGCGTCAACTTGCAATCCTCCTGCCTCCACTCCTGAGTCCCTGGGATTGGAGGCATGCACCACAGCACCCAGCCACACAGAAGCCAAAAGTTCAAATCCCTATTTGTGAGCTCATGGAAGACATTACTAGATGATTATGGGCTGATTTTCCAGGAAGCCTCAATGTACTACAAGGCATTCCGGACACCTCTTTTCTTTTCTTCTTCTTCTTCTTCTTTTTTTTTCTTTTTTTGGTACTGGGGGGTCTGAACCTTGGGCCTCACACATACTTTGCAAGTGCTCTACCACTGAGCTGCACCTGTAACCCCTTCTTGATTTTTTTATCTTGAGACAGGGTCTCCCTAAATTACACAGGCTACTTCTGGCCTTGAACTGGCAATCCTCCTGCCTCTGTCCCTGACCTTCTGGGATTACACACATGCACCACCACACCTGGCTCAATCTCAGGACATTATTAATTTGTTATTAGTAGCTTCTCTAGGCACTTATTACCAGTCAGTTAAGTAAAATCTACATTTCGCTCTACCTGAATTTATGACCTTGTTCATAACCAAATGTTAATGTTTTGCTCTGTTGAAGTGAATTTCACTGCATAGATTCTCAACGTGGTTTCCACCAAGGACTAAATTTATTCAGGAGAGGGTAGAAAGAGGATTGCAGAAGATCCTAATGCTGTGGCTTCATAGCATACGGAAAAGTTGTCCACACAAGAGGAATCTATTAGTAAGAGCAGTAAGCTATTGCCAAAGGGAGGCCAGCTTGTCAGATCTATTTCCTTTTCTTCTCAAGAAACCCACCAGGAAAGCTTATTATTTCTGTGGTTGAGAGTCTGAGAATCAGATAAAGGTCTATATTAACTGTGTGTAAGACTGTGCTCTGAGATTCTCTTGGGTCAAGGGAAGGAATGAGAGTTTCCAAATGTCACAGTGCACACCATTACTGCAGGGTAAATGTCATCAGACATGGCTATAGATGCCCCCATGGGAGTAGCAGGTGTTTACAACAAATTGTTGTTAGGTGCCATCAAGTCAGTGTCCGACTCATAGTGACCCTATGTACAACAGATGACACACTATTGTTAGTGCTTCTCTGTTATTCATAGAGTTTTCAATGGCTGATTGTCTTTTGGGAGTGGGTCCTTCTCCCAAGTCTACAGCACTGGGTGTTCCCAGGTGGTCTCCTATCCATGGGCTAACCAGGCCTGACCCTGCTCAGCTTCTAAGATCTGACAGGATCAGATGCCACAGGGCTATGGCTGCAGGCTTACAACAAATAGGAATATTTGGTCAACAAAAAAAAGGAAAACCCTCCACCAGATGGATTAACACAATGTCTGCAACAATGGGCTTAAACATAAATAAGATCATGTGCCTGGCACAGAATTGGGAAGTGTTTCGATCTGCCATACATAGGGTTGCTATGAGTCAGACTCGACTCGACAGCACCTAACAACAACAACAACAAACTATATAAACAGGAGTCTAATGTTCAAAAGTCTGTTGGGGAAATGACAGAGACTTCCAGGGCCTCTTTGAAGATAAGTTTGATTTTGAATGTCTGTTTCTTTGAAACCCTGCTAAGGCTGTGCTCTCTGGTACAGTAGCCATTAGTCACATGTAGTTATTTAAATTGAAAGGAATTAAAATTAAATAAAATTTAGAATTCAGTTCTTCAGTCACACCAGCTGCATTTCAAAGGTTCAACTAGCTACCTGTGTGGCTAGTGGCTACCATATTGGACAGAGCAGAGAACACTTCCATCATCACAGAAAGTCCTAGTAGACAGCACCACCCATTCTAAGGCCTCCTGTAGAAGACCTGAGCACCTCTGCACTGCACTTATGGGCTTTTGCTTCTATGTACCAATTATATTCTTTGGTACTACCATTATTTATGTCATACAACTTTTACTTATGTTTCTTTCGCCCAAATAAATGCTTTTGCCTTACAGACCTTTCTGTTTAATGTCCCATTTGAGAAAAATATCAAGGAAGTATTTATTTGCTGTACTTACAGGTCTGCTTAGTAAGCAAGATTCTGTTATTTATTTTCCATTGTTCCTTTATAGTGGTTAATATCTTCCCTGATCCATGAGGGTTTTTTGTACCTCTCTGTGTGCTAAGTTGGCAAGGTACACAGGGTTGTAAGAATTTGAATTGCCTAACATTTTGCCTCACTAAGAAAGATGTAGAGAATTCAATCATTAAAGAAAGGGACTATTGGGAAATAGCACACCATAAGGTTACTAAGTATTCTGTGACATTTTTACTCTTGCTTCTTCTTCTACCTTAAATGAAAGCTATTGAATATGGAAAGATGCATTAAAAATAGGCTGCACCAATACAACAGGGCTCAAATGTCCACACTAGTTTTAAATGGGATTCATTCGAAATGAACTTAATCTTGCTATGGTTACTATTCAGTATAAAGTTTATTCTTTATTACAACTCAAAGTCATATGTTTACTTCATTTATTCCTATGAAGATGAGATTAATTTTTTTTTTTACAAATATTGAGCAAGGTAAAATAAGAATAAACAGAAATAAAATGCACTATGGCATATGAGACAAAAATCTCATCTTTATTTTTATTCCAATAATTCCACAGGCTAGTACCTGTTCTTGTAATTTCCTATTAACATACCTGTTTGAATAAGGTTCACAGTGACTATTTAACATTCCTATTTTCTCAGAGGGCTGGGATTTAGCTCAGTTGGTAGAGCGCTGTGCTGCAGTCTCTGAGGTCCTGAGTTCAATTCCCAGCACCGCAAAAATGGGAGAAGGACCTGGCAATCTACTCCCAAGGCAATCACAAAACAATCAACCATTGAAAACCCTATGAGGGTCGCTATGAGTTGGATACCGACTCAACGGCACCTAACAACAACAACAACAATTTTCTCAGATGCCAGTGGTTCTCTCGTGAACTGGTGGAAGGACAGAATCGCCATCAACCAAGATGGAGAAGGCAGGGAGAGAAGCGGGTTTGGGAAAGGAGCATCAGGAGTTCATTTTTTGGAAAGTTGCGTTTAACCTGCCTGTTAGACATCAAGGGGCACTCTTGGCAGAAAGATCTATGACTCTGGAGTTTAGGGGCCCATCTGGGCTAAACAGGCAAAATTGGGAGTTGTCAGAAAAGAAGGAAGGTTCAAAGTGAAGCCTGGAAGTGCATATCTAGAGCATGGGAATGAAGGTAAAAAAGAGCTGTCCACGGAGAGCCTCTGGAATTGATGAAAAATGAGTGGAAATGAAATCTGCCTCTCAGTTGCCGAGAGGTGACTGGAGAGCTTTTATTCTTATTTATTTAGTATTTCTGTGACATTTCTAGCTTATTCCTCATCAACTCTTTCCTTACTAAAGAGGTTCCTACTCATTTTATCTTTAGGATGAAAACCAGCACTGCAGGCCACTTTTTCTGGATGCCTCGCAGATTAATGGGCACCGAAGTTAGTAACGGGCTCTTTTTGAAACTGCTCTCCATTCCTTTCAACTTTTTAGAGAGGAAGCCAAGGAGGCATAAAAACAAATATATCTTTTGTGGCTCTAGGATCTTATCAACGTGAGGAACTGTTTCCCTTCATAAAAGTTCTGCTGTGCTGTGAGAAGGGAAGATAAAAAGCATTCCAACTACTTTGTTTTCATCTGTGACCTTGAGAACTCCCTTCATCTTACACCCAGAGAAACAAAATCTTACTTGGTTGAAAGGTGGGTAGACAGAAAAAAGCCCCCACTTCCCTAAATGTAATCATATAATCTTCAGGTTGTTTGAAGAGGTCACTCTGTGAGTCACATGAAGAGGAAATGAGAGAGAACATACCTGGAAATGCTTCATTCCAGGTACTAGGAATGCATATAAAGTCACCCTAGAATTTAGTGGAATGAAACAGATGTTTATTATGTTGTCAAATCCTGTGGGTAATGAATGTGGATTAAGCACAGCAGGAATGGCTTGTTTTGCTCCATGTCTGGGACATTGGGTAGAAGATAGGAAGGCTGGGAGCTGGGATTATTTCAAGGTTCAACCCCCCACCCAACTAGCAGGTGCTACTAGGTGTCATGTGGGCCACATTTCCTCCATGTGGGCTTCTCCATTTGGTTTCTCTGTGTGAACTAGCTCGGCCTTACTTGCAACATGGTGGTTGGGTTCCAAGGGCAACTGTCCTGAAGGAGAGAGGCAGGTGGATACGCATCCTTTGTATGACCTAACATCAGAAGGAACACACCATCCCTTCTGCCCTACTATTGGTAGGGGCATTTTTAAGCTCACCCAGGTTCAGTGGGAGGAACATAGGTGTCACATTTTCAGTGGAAGGAAGGTCAACCATATTGTAAAGGCTGATGTGGGAGGCATATATAAATTGGTGCAGCCATCTTTGGAAAATAGTTTACCAAAGGTTTAGTGAGTTATTAGGAGTATAAGCTATCAGTTTGCAGAGTCTTTGACCTAGGAAGAAGAGAGGAGATAAATGATAAAGACCTCTGGGAAGAGACTGGGGTAAACATCATTGATTTTAGGAATGTTGGTTTTTTTGCTTCCTACTCTGCAAACCATGAAAATGTTATTCTGGCAAAAGGTCTGCCTGTATCATAGGTTCACCGTCTCATTAGGACAGCATCTGTGAAGAGTGTTGCTAGGTGACAAGCTCCTCAGAAGGGCACAAGAAGTGACATATGTTGGAGTTCCAAACAATTACTGAAAGCTCTGGAGAGTTTGCCAGCAGTGCCCACAAGCGAGATGAGAACAGCTTCCCTGCAGGACGAGCTGTCCTTGTCCCTGACCAGAGGCCAGTAACTTCCCCTATCCCATCCTGTGCTGAGCTTCCACCAGTGTCTCTCCAGACATGTACAAAAGAAAATCGGGCTAAATCATACTCTTCCTCCAGGGATTTAGATCTGGGGAAACAAGCTCATCTCCTTCCACCTACAAAGTCAGTACTATGAACCCATTTTCAGAAGTGTTGATGGCTAGAACCAGCTTACAGGACAAAATAAGAAGTCTTAGAACCAGTGGATGAAGACTGAGAGGGAAATGATTGGAATCCTTGGTGTTACAAAGGCTTGGGACATAGTGAACACAAATACATGGACCAAATTTGGAGGGCTGATAGGATTCCCAATTCCCAAGCAATGAATATGCTGTGGGAGCAGATGGCAGGGTGATGTTTCTGGCTTTGCCCATAGGTAGTCCCACAGGAGGAAGCTCTAGACTCTCTATCAACCCTCCTGAGCAAGGAGACACAAAGCAGGAAGGAAAAAGGATTTAAAAAAAATAAATTTCAGGTCATAAAATACTTACATTGATCTCAACTTTTAATGGAGTTTGAGTGGACCAGATTTTTGCAGTTTTCAAAGTTATCATACAGCTGAGGTTGAACTTTACCAATTCAGTTTCTTTTAATCAGCCTTTGAATATTGGAATCTTAGAATGTTGGGTTGTTGAGTCCTTACAAGTGTCGGAAGCTAGGCAAGGTCAGGCTTGGTTAGTACTTGGATGGGAGACCACCTGGGAACATCAGGTTCTGTAGGCTTGGGAGAAGGACCCGGCAACCCACTCCCCAAAACCAATCAGCCATTGAAAACCCTATGAATAGCACAGAAGCACTGACAATAGTGTTTCGCCTGTCATACGTAGGGTTGCTATGAGTCAGATACCGACTTGACGTCAACTAACAACAACAGCAACAAGAAGTGTTGGCTGTAGGGGTGGGTGCAGAAGCACAGGCACCCAAGAAAATGGTGGGTGTTAGGAGACATGATGGGGTCCAGGCTGACTTGGTAAAGTATTTTGTGGTCAAGGGCAAGTGATGGAGTCAAGAATAGGGAAATGGGTTTTCCTAGGAAGGGGTAACCTTATGGAAGAACTAAGGAAAGGATTTGGAAGGAAGGTGGCTTGGGCAGATGGGTTAGGGTCCAGACCAGTTCTGATACAAGTTTAGGAAAGAAATGTTGGTCTAGAGATAAGGCAAAGTTTGGGTAGCTCAAATTTTCAAAGAAAATAATAATAGCTTATGTTCTAGAAGAAGTGCAACCAGAGTGCTCTTTGGAGGCAGGAATGGCTAGACTATGTCTTATGTATTTTGGAAAGGAGTCAGGAGGGAGCAATCTCTGGAGAGGGACATCATGTTTGGGAGAGTGGCAGGTAAACAAAAAATAGAAAACCCTTCGCCAGATGGATTGACACAGTGTCTGCAACAATGGGCTTAAACATAAATAAAATCGTGTGCCTGGCACAGAATTGGGGAGTGTTTCATTCTGCTGTACATAGGGTCACTATGAGTTGGACTCAACTCGATGGCACCTAAAAACAACAACTTGTAGTACAGCATTCCCTCCTCATTTTCCTTCCTTTTCATTGTCCACCCCTACTGCCTGACCAAAGGACCAGAGAAACAGCAGTGCCGCACCCCTGTGAAAGCAAATAAACCTTTCCTCCTGTGTTCTATCCTTCTCAATCTAGTTCCCCTCATTGGAGAGGGCATGACCTGTCCTTTCTTTCTGGTGGGTCCTTTGTCCATGTCACTCCCTTCTTCTTGGTCATCAGGAGACCTCTTTGTCCCAGGGCATCCTGCTTCCTTTCCCCAATGGCTTTGGCCCAAACAGTGAGCACGATTGGGGAGAGAATAAATGCTTTAAAACTCACGTTAACATTTTCAAAATAATCACCGGAGCACTTATAAAGTACTTTCTCTCTGGAAATTCTGCTGGGTATGCTGATACTATTGGCATTTGTTGGCCAACTTGGAGACTGTACTGACTTCCATCAAGTGGTAAAGCCCATTGAGGAATGAGTACATCTTCAGTATAGACCCTCTTACTTCAGGGTGGAGGGTCACAGGACAGCTCTTTTCACTCTGTGGATCACTAAATGGAAAATATTTGTGTAGTCGCAAAGTTCAGTGATAAAGGAAGAGACAGCCAAGAATGTTCGTGAGCAGTGGCCAAGAGCTCTACTAGCGCTCTTGTTGTTGTTGTTGTTGTTAGGTGCCGTTGAGTCAGGTATCCGGCTCATAGTGACTCTCATAGGGTTTTCAATCGCAGACTGTTTTGGGATTGCCTTGGGAGTGGATTGCCAGGTCCTTCTCCCATTTTTGTGGTGCTGGGAATTGAACTCGGGACTTCAGAGACTGCAGCGCAGCGCTCTACCCACTGCCTAGCACTCTTCTTAGCCTCTTTATATCTTAACTTTATTTCTTAGTAACAATCACAGCCAACAGAAAAGGAGTATATGAACTTTTAACCTTGTCACCGTTTCTCTAATCTCTTTTTATTACTATACACCATATAATTATAACAATGGAAGGTATGATCAGGGCAGGTCAGACTCTCCGGACATTCTCTCCAAATCACAAGAGATAATTGATAAGTAGCCTCCCAGGAACCATGACATCAGCTAGTGTTCTTGAGACTTGTTTTACTGCATGCACCAGTAAACCTTCGCAATGTCAAGCAAAGGACACAGTGACTAGGTGGGCATTTATGCCTCTCCCTCTGGCAAGGTGGGCATCTTGGCCTTTCCAGGCAGCCCTGCCTCTCCTGATGGCCTCTCCACAACTATGCCTGTCTTAGGTTGTCCTTCCACTTAATATTGAGAGATCATACCTGTCATTGGCTACCAGTTCTCCTGAGGGCCAAACAGGGTGAAGGGAGATAAATAAATTCACGGTAACATATTTGGGGGTGCAGCATTTAGGGGTAACATATTTGTAGCCAAATAAACTCCATAATTAACCCCCAATTCCCATGAGAACCCTATGGGAAATACAATTTTTTCCCTTAGGTCTAGCAGCTGCCTCTCTTCCCTGAACACCATAGCCTAATCTCCTCTATAGTCTCACTTACACAGTCATGGCTTAGTTCAAGACTTCATTGATAGTTGCCATTGAGTCAAGTCTGACCCTATGTACAACAGAGTGAAATATTGCCTGACACAGTGTCATGCATGTGATCTTTTAATGTTTGAGCCCATTGTTGCAGACATTGTGTTTCTTCTCAGTTTGAGTCATTGACACATCACCAATTAGAGGTCCCAGGGGCTTTACTTTATTCCTAGTGAGGATCAAATTAACAAATGCTAGACTTTAATTATTTTGCCTTTCTTCTTGTCACATCTTTGTTCTATGCGTTGAGGCCTTTGATGGATTTTTGTTTTATTAAGACAAATTATCATTTTTTTATAATACAGTGTCTGTTTTTTGTATGTCTTATATGGGCTATGCACAGAAGTATGATGCCCAGGGACCATTTAAAGCCTAACCCAGGGAGTCTTACTGTTTTTAAGCCTTGAGAAGGGCTTGACCTGGAGATTCTAAACTGCTCTTTATGCAAAAATAAAGAATTACTCAATGGCTTCTTAATTCTTTTTCTAGTTTGTTGCTGAATATGTTGAACCATGCATGATCTTGTATCTGTTGAACCCAGATACACTGTCTTTCAACTCCTGATTAGATAATCAAATCATACTTCAGAAGTACACCATCTATCTTCCTGACTCTCAGATGCTGAAAGTTGCTGCTAGGTAGGAGCTGCTGCAATTCTGCCTTATGCAGGGACAATAGAGGGAGCTTTGCATCCCCTCTTTAGTTAACACTTGGGTGATGAGAGCGTCTTTGTGAGCAGATGTATAACATTTTAAACAAAAGATGCATTTCTGAAAGCTGCCTTGAAAGTGAATCTCTATATGGGATATAACTTTTGTGCATTGCTTCAAAAATTTCTCAGGCTCACCTCTTACTCCAGCTAATGTGGTTACAAGTTCCTGCAGACTTTAACTCTTTCACTAACACTGGGGCACATATGTCAAAAAGTGAGGGTGTATGCATTTGACAGAAAAGTCAAGAAAGTGGCAAATGGTATTTTACAAACGTATGCATTGCAATTATTTTGCTAATCCCATTCTTATTCATTGTAATGAAGAATTTCTGGAAATAAATTCCTTATTGTCATGTATTTTGTTTTGAAATTGGTAGGAAAAGAATTTATCTGCTTCCTGCAGGTGAGTTAGGCTGAGACTTTCTTTGGGCTCATGCCCTGGCCTTGTACCTCACGTTTCTTAACTTATGGCTTCTTTGATATCACAGCCTGGGATTCATCCCTTTACTTACAGATATGCCATTTCTGGAAATTCAGGAGTGCAAATCCATGAGCCATCCTTGACCAATGGGAGAGAGAGAAGCAGCTGGATAAATACTTCCCTAGTTTGTCCTCACGTGTCTGTCAGCTCATCGTGCTGTGGGGGCTTGCGTGTTACTGTGATGCTGAAAGCTATGTCACTGGTATTTCAGATATCAGCAGGGCCACCCATGGTGGACAGGTTTCAGCTGTGCTTCCAGACTAAGACAGAATAGGGAGAAGGACTAGGCAGCCCACTCCTGAAACAATTAGCCATTGAAAACCCTATGAATAACAGAGAAGCATGGTCAAATATAGTTTTAGGAGAAGGGCCCCCCAGGCGGAAAGGCATTCAAGAAACGGCTGGGGAAGAATTGCTTCCTCAAAGTAGAATTGACCTTAATGATGAGAATGGAGTAAATCCCCTGAGACCTCCTTTTGGTGATGTGGCACGACTCAAAATGAGAAGAAACACAGTGGCTGCAACAATGGACTCAAACATAAAAAGATCGTGTGCATGGCACAGTGTTGGAAACTGTTGTTTTCTGTTGTACAGAGGGTCACCCTGAGTTGGATCCAATTCCATGGTGCCTAACAACAACCAAAGCAGCAAGTTAATCCCCAGCATGGAGACCTCTGAGGTGCAGTTTACAAGGCTCCTTGGAATATACTGACGGATCAAGCACTTGCTGCTCCCAGAAGCGGCCTCTCAGTAACACCCTGTGTGTGGGTTTCATACTCTTGCTGTTCTCTGCTCTTGCCCCTTACCTTAGATGCTCATCTCCTGGAACCATGTTCCAAAACAAATGCAAAGAACACTTTTTCCCTCAGCTTCTGCTTTGGGGAGAACTGAGGCAAAGACAGAATTCTACTCTACAAAATAGAAGCTAACATTTTGTCTTCTTCTTTTTTTTAACCTTTCTCATTAAAGTGTTGCCTGCAGGCATAGCACTGTGGCTTCTGATCCTGTCAGATCTCAGCTTGGATGGGAGACCACCTGGGAACACCAGGTGCTGTAGGCTTGGGAGAAGGACCTGGCAATCCACTTCCAAAAAACAATCTAACATTTAAAACCCTATGAATAGCAGAAAAGCACTGACAATAGTGTTTTGCCTGTTGTATACACAGTTGCTATGAGTCGGATGCTGACTAGAAGCCACCTAACAACAACAACATTAAAGTGTATCCAGAGGGTGTCAAACATAACAAGCCTTTGTGACATCAGCATGCGGGTATGTTCACATATGTGTGAGTGTGTAACTACATGAGAAAGCCAGTGTAGTTGTTTGGTTTCCCACACAAAGAGGCAAATAGACTATCC